>JAWQRJ010000547.1:0-20064 GCA_033557515.1 Diorygopyx duplodentatus | reverse complement strand
GTTTTGTTGCATTTACTATACGAAATACGGTAGTATCAAATTTTTAAATCTATGGCTGGATCTATGGCTAACTTCACACCAGTGCAACGTTGGCAGAAAATTAAGGCGAATAACCAAACATCTTGTTATGGAAAAGTGCTTCTTTGAATTACGGCCTCTAAAGTTGCGAAAAAAAAACAACAGAATAATAGTACAAATCACTTGAACATGGTTTCAGCTACAATAATGAAACTTGGCGGAAATGTGCAGGCCCTTTGTAGGGACAATTTAATAAAATATCACGGCAATTAAAAAAGGGGAAAGCGAGCCCTGAGGCCGAGTAAGAGGTTGTTTGTTACCAGTTATAATTTTTTTTCTCTTTATAAATATGAAAAAAGTATTTAGATAATTAAAAAAGTATATTCAAAATAAGCCATTTTTGTCTGTTCTCTTTTTGTAGTAGGAATGTCAGTTTATGAGGAAAAACTACTGCAGTGTTATAGGTAATTTGTGCCCGATTATGACATTCAACTCAAGCAACCTTTAGACGACATAAGGACGTGATAAGTAAACCTATTTTATTGACAGCTTTGTTCATGATAGCAATTTGTGGAGAATGCCTTTGTAATTATTTGGGATCGACAAGGCGGTACGCAGAGAAATTCAGGAGGAACAGGAAGTTTTGCCTTTGGATATGAATTTTCGCTTACATTTCTGCTAGTTTAGAAATAAGCACATTATCGTTAATAGTGTTTTCACCAGTTTACTTGTGACAGAAAGAATCGTGCTTCATCCGCAATGGAATTAGAAACTTAAACCATTTACATGAGTGGTTTCCCAAATAAAATGTAATAATCGAATGCCATAATCAAGCATAAATTACATGGCCTCTTCAACTATCTCTAGAATTTGTTCCTCTAAATGAACATGTTCTAACTGTTTTTGAAGACTCTAAAAAAATCTCCTAGGACTTTGGTTAAAGTTCTCTCCCATACTCGCGCAATCGGCGGCGAATTGAGGCAAAGGCCTTTTTTTAGGACAACGTCTTTAAGAATATGTTCCCATGCGTGAACATGTTCATATGAACTTTTTCATCATACGAACCTATACAATACGTATGCGAAGTTTGGGTACATCTCATAGGCCCTTGTAAAGGAGGGAAAGTACATGTGACAATCAGAATGACCACAGGTGGAAATATTATGGTTATGTCCTATGACTTAGTGATGTAGTAAAATTTAGACATTCCATTCAAACGTAAACATCTTGATATGACCATACGCAAAATTATGGTTGGCAAACCAATTAAAATATAACACGTTTTATTCTACTTGATGCGCAGAAGTGATTTAGACCAGCCCTTCTGACCGTTCGCCAAGAATCGAAATTGGATCTTTTTCAATTTCTGTCAGGACATCCTCTTCTCGCCGGTAATCTTATCTATAGCCGACAATATTTACTCGGAGGAAGGCCGCCTGCCAGGGCCATCTCGTCGCGCAAAACCTGATTTATCTGCAGCTGACAATTTAATATTGCCCCGGCACACACAGAGACGCGGAGGAGCAGGGAGCGTGCAACGGTCACGTGCAGACGGGAGGTTCCATCCCGGCGTGTTTGTTTGTATCCATCCTCCTCTTGGCACCCGGCGTGTGTTTGCTTCCGAATAACGCGATGAGCGCCGTACTGCAGAGATAAGCCGAATTTCACGCCTGGCAGACCAAAAGATGCCGCAGCCAACGGACTACGGACACCGCTGCTATGAAAACACATTCGGCGCTCCGGTGCACAGTGCAACAATTTCGCGTACAACCCAAACACCGGTATTAATGCACCGCGCACACGAATTCGGCGATTTGGAACACAGTGTGGAGAGTATGGACTAGTGTTTCTCGCATTTGCTTGGACGAACCTTTCACTGGTCGAATGGCTAATGGGATGTAAGCACTGGTAATCGCAAGCTGACTTAATGTTAAAGAGTTTCCATCAAAAGGTGAAGAGTTAGGTATATAGCAGGCAACAGGAAAAATATAATGCTGGTGGAAACTTGCTGGTGAATTCAAGGGTGATCTAAAAAACGATTTCAGCAGAGCAAAGCCGAAATTTTGCTTTTACCTGCCAACAGTACACATTTAAACCCAATTGAAATATAAACACTCGAAAATTCTGCGCGCATTATAAAAAATAATAAAACCTGTTGCTCATCTTCAGGCACTAATTGTTTTATTAACTTTTCGCTTTAGTAGTCAAGATATAAATTTGTTCTTATTGTTATGTTATTAATACGTTTATTATGCAAGATGTAATATAGTATTACATATCATAGTCTGCCATCTGACACACAATGATGTTAACCGCCCTTTGCTACGTAATGTTCATACAGATTACATAATAACATATCGGAGGAAAAACATTTTCCTTCATATGCATCTATCGTTATCGATTGCGCCATCACACTAACCCTTATTTCGGCATCGATTGGGTGGGTGGTTTACTTTTACGTGTGTACGTTGCTATCGCAAAATCTAACAGCGTTATCCTGTCACCATTATATACATATTAGGGACGTTCTCAAGACGTTCGTTGGCATCAACGCCAAGTCCACGACTATACAGAGACGGGTTGTTTCCACGGTACGTCCGGTCATTGTATTTCCATCACGTCTTCCTAGCATTCATCGGTAACAAAAGCAACGCGTAGACGTGAGCCCAAGTATACGGGGTTTTACAAGAGCCACGAAAACAAGAAGAAAACGGCAAAGCTGTAAAAAAACCGGTAAAATCTGTCCATCCATGCTTTTTGTCAACCAACGGCATCGCGTTGCAAAAGAAAAGCGGCGCCGCTCTTCCTTCCATCTCAAAAAGAGACAGGTCGAAGGAAAGAAAAGCGGTAACCTGGTTTCAACCCCCAGGCCCTCGCACACATGTTTTATTTATCAAGTCAAAACGCGTATGTGGCATTGTTTGAAATGTATAGCAGTTGTTTATTGTTTACCGAATCCCGGGTGAATTTATTTGTGAGCTTGCAGAGGTTTCCGGTCAGCGCGAGCAGAAGCGACGTGCGCGTCACGGCAATTTATTTAAAGTTGCGTTTAGCCTGAAACAACAACTGCGGGTTTGTTGCCGGAGCTCGGAGACGAATATTTGAGCGAATGAACAACAGAGGGAACGAACGAGAGAAGGGATGAGAACGAAAGGTACGAACGTGGCATTAATTCAGACGTTTAATTGATTTTACGAAACAAAGGGATTTTGTTGAAAGGGTGGAGAAGTCGGACAATGGGAGAAAGCTCGGATACTCTTGCGACTTAAGATGCGGTTTTCTTTAATGAGAAATGCTTATCGAGTAAAATGGAGGATTATGTTAATTATCATATATGTGGAAAAAAGGTGGTAAAATGTATTCTGCGATTGGTAGATAGAGATATTTGGATCACGTGAAGCATAGTACGGACTTTTGTAATTGAGAAAGAAGTCTAAATACCAGATTTTTAGAATTACTTATCTGGGAAATCCAACTTCTACGACGACAATCTTCCGTAACGAAAGGCAATCTCCATGCAAAAACACCTTCACGACCACCAAACCTGGCACCAAAGATATTCTTCTGAACCAAAAGGTTGAAGTAGAACGACTTTTAGATTCCAACCACTGTGCAATTCCGTAAGAAGGCAAAGGCAAACCTCCCAGAATCAGATAGCGCGCAATGTACACCATACAACATCAAGCTCGAAAAAGTTCCAACTAAAGAAAACTTACTTAAACTCCAAAAATACCTATATACAACCATAAAAACACAGAACCGACAAAAGCTCTAGATAGTAAACGGCTAATGATTACTTCGATAATGTTCACTGAATAATTCGTGAAACCGTGTGGTTCAATAAAATGCTTACAAAAATAAAATACGGATGTTCCTCCTTATCGAAGCAACCAATGACTAATTAAATCTTCTCATCAAATTGAAGATTGAATCTAAAAATTCACAAGAACACTAAATTTACAAAATATTTGTCCATGCGTTTTTGTGAATTTAGTACATTTCGTTGTACATTTCAATGTAGCTCGATTTTGAAATGGCTTTTATGATATTTTGTGCCTTGGGCATTGTGATGTACATCGAGTCTTGAATATAATGAAATTATTTTCTAGTTCTTGTTTTCTTATAAAAGAAAATAATTAATTTTTGGGGAGGAAGATGTGGCAAAAGTTCTAGATAATCTGGAAAATGGTGATATGACGTTGATGGTATTTACACTGAACATGATGAAGAAGAGGATGAAATAACTCATGAAAACAAAGTAATTTCTACAAAAGACTGATGTAATGTAGTTGATAAACGCCTAAATAACGTTTTGGAAGAGGGAAATGAAAATCAAGGTGATGTTGAACTAACAGGAAATTGTAACAAAAATTGAAAGAAATCAGTGCAATGAAAGAAAACAACATTTTCCCCGCATAATTTGGAATGGACAGATTGCTCGCTAGAAAATGAAGTGCAGGTTAAAAAGTCCTTTGGAATATTTTAATATATTCCATAATATATAACAAACGAAGATTTCACAGAAATGGCAAAATATAGAAATATTTATGCAAAAAGAAGTCAGAAAATTCAAAACTACAGATGCTACAGAAATACAAGCAAAGTTGCATCGCGATCCTTAATAAAAGTATCGGTGTAAAAGTTTTTCTAGACATTATATCATCAAATAGATTGTTTCAGCTGTGAAATAATTTATATCTCGTCAATAACCTAGAAAGACCCAAAGAAATTAAAGATAAATTTTATAAACTTCAACCTATAATGGACGCACAGTGGTCGGAGAGACCAGGATTCACGCGAAAAAAAGGGAAATTTTAAAATCGTGATAAATTAACCGGGATAAAGCCATTCTTAGTCAAAAATGTCTAACGAATTCAGAACTGATTAGTATTTTCAATAAATTTATTGTGTAAGTCGTTAAAACTACATTCACAACCTCCAAATTAACGTTCCAATTAGTACGTACAATTAAGCGTAGAAGTTTGTCCTACGTGAACGCATGCGCCTGTTCACAACCTCGAAATTAGTACTTAACGCCAAATTGCAATTAGTACGTTAACGCAGAACCTTGCAATGTCCAAGCTTTTACATTAATTTCCCCACTAATTTTACGCCAAGTCCCTATTGCGCATGCCCCAGAACCATATGATATTCGTTACTTTAACCTCACTTCGCGTGTTTATGTTATTACGTTTATTTTGTTTTATTTCTATCTTATGTTTTAGTATTATATCTGTTTAGACATTTTTGACAGTTTTGGACACAACTTAAATATTTTACAAACCACGATTAATGTACAAAGTGTACAAGTTATGTTGCCGATTGGTTTAACAGCGCTCTGCTTACCATTTTCGCAAGGTGAAAATTTTGTCGCTAGATGGACCTACTATTTTTCACTTAAAATTAGTCCGTTCAATTAGAGGTTGTTAACGATGCATTAAGTGCTAATTTACATTGAAATTTCAAGTACAAGTTACCTACTAATTTCGACGTTAATTTGGAGGTTGTGAATGTAGCTTTACTGTATTGAATTCACAACAAAGCATCCTGATACATCTATTAAATATTTATGCACTGTTCTTGTGGTGATGGTTTCGCAAAAAAAACACAAACGTCGCCGGAACAGTGGCGTGCGTATAGACGTCTGCGACCGCAGACAGGAAGTCGGTTTGGAGTCGTCTGCCGGACGTCCGGTATCACGGCGTCCGTCCAGCCGGTGGCATCGCCTCGGCCCGCGGGGGGCGCGGCCGGCCCCCCGCTGGGGCGGCGGCGTTTCACTTTGTGGCCGCGAGGTGGCGGCCCGTGAATTTATGGCCTGGCGCGATCCTCGTCTTCGAGGTCCCGTTTCCCCTTCCGGAACGTGCTCTTGTGCGCGAAAGCTTCTTTGTTTCAGAAAGAAATTGCGCGTTGTTTCAAGTGAATATTTTCCTTATTTTTCGGGGGAACCCCGAATTTAATCAACCGCGTAAAAGGCGATGACGACGGCGGTCTTATTCCGACAGAAATTAAATAAATCCTCGCGATCTGAGGTGGGCTGTGGAAGAAAATGAAAAACGCGAAAATAAGGATTTCGAGGGATTTTTTCGTCCCATTGGATTGTGTATCCGATCTTTTTGGACACGTGTCGGAGCAAAGTAGGGGGTTTATTTTTCAATTTTCTTTCGTGTGTGTGAGGTTAAAAGAAACAGTTCATTGTCTGGTTTTGTTATATTTAATTCGTTTTCTAAAAGCCAGAACAGCCAACCTGCCGTTATGCTTATTATATTTTATTATGTTGTTTAGTCCTTATAGGAAATCTATTTTTATCACGTCTAAAAAACAGTACTGTGAGTAATTTAGCTAATTAATTTGATACATTTTGGAACTAGTTAATTGTAAATTATTTCGTGTAATTTCATTGTCTAACGACAGTTATAACCTAGAAGTGTGTAGTTGACCCTTTGTGAAATGTTATTATACTACGAAATACCTGTAAGCCGAAACAGCCCATTAATTAGTCGCCACACAAGTTTAAGGTACACTTACTAGCCGTTGGGAAGGTGCTTTGAACCGCTTTAAAATATCCTGGTAAACAATTGGCATTTTTTTGTGCGCATCACCAAAGTGAAGTTGGCGTAAGCAGTCAGCTGTTTCGTTACTAATATTTTCATTATAGGGTTGTACTACTGTGTGCTCTTATTTACTTACTGGGTTAAAAATGTATGGTTAAAAACATTTTTAACCATACATGCAACAAGTATGGACTTTAACAAATTTTCCTTAAATGGACTTTAAATAAAACGTTCAAACAGTGATATATCAATGAATTGTAAGTTCAAATTAAGAACACGTCGATTTTAAATATGATACTTACAAATTTTTTTTTAAACAAAAGATTGTCCTTGAAGATGGTGATGAGAACACCGAAACCGGTAGACCAATAAAAAAGTTCAATTATCTGATTTTTTGTCTTAATACTGATTGGTAATGCACATTTCCTTCCTCTCTGGAATTATTAACAACAGTTTTGAAATTGACGGTGTTGTCTTTAATATTAATATGATAATACATTTCTAGAAAGAGTTTATTACTTAAATATCTGTCACTATCTAAGACTTAGCTAAGACCAAAGCCTCAGTCTGCAGAATAAAACTAATAACATAGTTAAAAAGTTGGTGGAAGAGAATAACAGAGGAGCTCTTGGCTATTTCTTACTTAAAATTTATAAAAATTACACCCCTCTTAGACCCATAATCTAAACTTGTGGTTCTGCCACGTATGATTTAGAAAAGTTTTTAACTTTTTTTTAATGTTAAAGATACTTTTGATTTTGTTCGGCAGGACTTTGGTTTCGTTGGATGTTGTTAGTTTATTCACTTATATCCGTTTGGGTTTCATTCTGTAAATTGTTAGACTGAAGTGGCATCTTATTCGATCACATTGCAACTTTGCTTTGGAGGTTTTTTATAGAATTGTTAAATTTTATTTTCCAAAATACTTCATTTAATATACTTCGTTTATTAAGAAATTTGTTAATGACATTATTACTGCTGTTCCACATGATAAAGTTGACCACGCAAGTATTCAATAGTTTTAATAATCACATTCAGTTTACAACAGAGATTGAAAATGATGGTTTTGTCCCATTCCTAGATACTAAAGTCATATTATGGTTATTGATTGGTACACTGAGGAAAGTCACTCTGGACAGTTCATTAATTTCTTGTGTGGCCACACTTTCAAGCATAAAATTAACACTTTGATAGCCATGAAAAACCGCATATTAGAGATAAGATTTGTGATAATCAGTTTATAACTCAAAATTTAAATAAGTTAAAGTCAATTTTTTTAACAATAATTACCCTGCTAAATTAATTAACAAGATTTGTACGCTACCAGTACTGACTGACCACATAGTATCTTTGAGCCTTTGAACTAACCAACAAGTCATATATAAAAAGTTAATTTACATTCACGGGTTGTCTGAAAAATTAAAATTAATATGTATTTAGCACCAGTATATTGGTGATAATTTAGGGATTACAGATTGGTACCCCAATAAGATTAGTAATGTGTCTGTTATTTATAGCTTACAATGTAAAGATTGTCGATCTCCCTTTTTGTATATTGGTGGAATAATGCCTATTCCACCAATATACAAAAAGGGAGATCGAATGAATTGCCAGAACTAGACACGAATAACCCTATTGTGTACAGCAGTAAAAATATACGAAAGACGGACTGCGAAAGAAAATGGACAAGCAATGTAGTCTTTAGTATTAAACAAATAGCAAACGAGAAGACGATGAAACAAGACGGCAAAAAGGTAATTAGTATTTGTGGACCTTGAAAAGATCTTCGATTGCATCCCTAGGAAGAAAATCTGGAAAACCTTAAAACAAAGAAAAGTGGGCCACCGACTAATTGGAACAATACAAAGTATATAACAGAATACAAGAAATTACGTGAGAATAAAAAACATAATATCGGTGGAATTTACCACGCAAGAGGGTCTACGACAAGGGGGAGTGCTTAGTACGGTATTGTTTACTATCCTCATGAATTATATAATAAAAAAAGTGTGAAGAGAGTGACAAAGATATGCGTAGAATCTAGGTATACAGGGTGTCCCAAATTCGATGCTCACCATTGGTATCTTGGAAACGGTAAGAGCTACAGACTCGGTTAAATGGAACAATATGGGAGTGTTTATCTAAGCTCTTCAGACCTTATTTTGTTTTTCCAAAAAAATGCATCGCCTACTAGATATCCTGAAAAAACTGAAAATTGTCATGTGCAGTTTTATCAGAAACAGTTGTAGATATCAAAACGTTCTGTAGGGTAGATTATAAAAAAGTTGTATTTTTTTAAATGGAAACCATAGTTGATTTTGACATTATTAAATTTCTTGATTTATTCCCTTTCCAACGATATAAGATTCGAGGTATTTATATTTCATAGTTTAAAAGATATGCAGAAAAATCATATTCCACATAGATTTTCACCCACATCACACTATCAATGATTCAAACAAAAGACTGCACATTTGCCAATAATATTATTAAACCACTCTCCTGTCATAAATTGTAGTTGCCGTCAATTATTCATATTCTGCATTGATAATGGCGTTGAGAAACCATTTATTTTTAACGAAACACTTAACTCAAACAGATATCTCGAACTGCTGCAACAGGAAATTGAAGATGCGTTGGATGATTTATTTCAGCAGGACGGCGCGTCGGCACATAATTCAAAAATTGTTGCTGAATATTTAGCAACAATATATGGAAATCGGTGGACTGCAACGAACGGTCCCATACGATGGCCAGCGAGATCTCTGGCTTTGTTCCCCTTAAGCCTTTTTCCTGTGGGGCCATGAAAAATGTGGTATACAGAATAAGTTATAACCGTATTAATGATTTGCAACAAATTGTCATATAGGCTTTTAACTCGGGTAATGTTCGCCAATTAATCAATTGTAGAAAAAGTGTCGAAAAGCGTCTTACCAAATGTTTAGAAGTACACGGCCGCCATATTGAACATATTTGTAGGAAAATTTTGGTTTATTATTATCGTGTTTATTTTTACCATGTTTATTGTTACCATGTTTATCATTATCATGCTTACTGTTACCATATTTATTGCTCCCATGTTCATTATTACCATGTTTATTGCTTCCACGTTTCCTTTCTTTGCAATTTATTGACGTATTAAATTTGAGCAGAACTGCTTTTTCAGAAAACCTTTTTCTTTATGTCTACTAAAGCGCAAGAGATAATAAATACGAGATGTGCAGTATTTGTTTTGAAAACAAAACATAGTTCTTAATCATGGATAGTGTGATGTGGGTTAACATCTGTGTGGAATGTGTTTTTTCTTCATATCTCCTAAACTATGAAAGAATCTCAAAACTGGTGCAAGGTAAAAAATATTTTTATCTATCCTACAGAATATTTTGATACCTACAACTTTTTCCCTGGATATTTTGTGATACGATAAATAATATGGACAATATTCACATTTGAAGAAAATGACGATTTTCAGTTGTTTCAGGATTTCAGTAGGCGATGCATTTTTTTGGAAAAACAAAAGAAGGTCTGAACAGCTTAGATAAGCACCCTAATATTGTGCCATTTAACCGAGTATGTAGCATTATTGGATTAGCCACTGAATTCTTAATCAATCAAACATTATTAAGTCCTATAGTAATTAAAATAGCTTGTTGAAGAGCTATTGACATTGTTGAAGAGCCATTGACAACGAAAGTCGTTATTGAGCGGTTTGTAAGAACAGACCAAGTAAATTACCTAAACGTTCTTACTCGTGAAGTAAGTGCCCTTAGTGAAGAAAATTACTTTAGGGTAATGGTGTCTCTTATGGAAAACCCACTAGAGAGTACTACTCGCTGAAAATAATATGTATTTTCGTATGAAACTACATTTCAGTAAAATAGAAACGTAATAAACACAATATGTATTATTACGCTGACCGAAATCCCTATTTTTTTCCTGAAAATTGCTTACCAACGCAGATGGAGAATAAATGATTAGGGAGGATATTTGGTAATTCTTTTGTTGGGGTTTTCGATTTGCTTAGATTAACACAGAAAGACTTTTAAACGTGTAGTAAAAAACTTACAAAATTAGTTGGGTAATAACAGAATTAACATTACTCCTCAGAGGTTGGTGGGCCACCGAACAGATTCCTGAATTTTAATGAATAAGCTGCAACAGTAAAGCAAAAGCTAACGTTTCATAAGAGCCCTATACCATGGGCATCTTTTTAGGGTGAGGTCCAGTTGGAATCAACTTTTTAGCGGAGCTTTTAGTTCTGGTTGTACTCAAAAGACATATACGACTCAACATAGAGTGAAATTAACACGTCTATACCTTATGATTGAACAAGGTATCAACGGCGGATAAACACAAAGGGTCGACAAAAAGAAACAAAGTGACTGCACGCCGGCCAAAACCGATCCTAATCCGACGGTGATTTCGTTTCGTGCCCCAGGTCGGCAAAGTCACGTAGCGGGGATGTACAGCGGGCCCTTAATAGAGTTTGCCAGCGACTGTGCGACCGTCTGCACGCGCTCCCGCCACAAAAGTCGCCTAGCACCCTTATTTCGCAGAATCCAATTTACTAGTAATCAGGAGCTGCCCATCATGGCCCACGCGAGCGTCTGCCGCCGCCGCCCCCTCGGCGGGCACCCCGCGCGCGACACCTATGATTCACCGCCACTTAAAGTTCGTACATTCGAAACGAGGTGGTAAATGCAAAATTGGACTCACTTCCGGTTAGACCAGAAGTATGCCCAATTACGTGTCTCGTCCCAAGTAACGGTAGCTTTATAATTTCGAAGCAATAGAACTGTTTTGATTTGTCGTAGATAGATTAATGTTCTTTAAATACTGTGGCTATGAAACATTTTGCACTGTAACTGTAAATTTGCATGACTGCACTTTAGTAACGTTTTATGGCATTTTAAGTAACCTAAAGATCATTCTCCGATTTAGGCGGTTTAATGATATAATGTGTAAGTACGATATAACATGTAGGTTGCTATAAATACAGATTTACATTTATTATATTTACATTTATTTATTACATATAAATACATTTTTACAATTTTGCGACGAAAAAGAAAAATTAGACATGTTAGAAGCTTTCCAAACAAACAAACTTTACCTCTAACCAATGAATAGATTGATTTAATAAATTCTAAGAATCTGTTCCTGGAATCAATTCCTGGAATCCTGGAGTCAAAATCCTCGAATCTGTCCAGGAACTGTTTCTTAATATCTATCATAATTTCATGAAACATACTAAGATTTGTGTCACTTTTTTCTTCTTTCAATTGCTGACAAGATGGGAAGTGCGCCGTATTATTTGCCTTCAGTGCAATTTGCATTACATAAAGTTTTTGCGGAAGCCTTGTAGTTTGAGGATGGAGTGGTATACGAAATTAAATGTAAAAACTGCACGACAGTTTACATAGGATCTACATCGCAGCAGTTAAAACTAAGAATCAATCAACATAAGAGCGATATTAACATAAAACCCAAAAGCACGGCACTATGTAAACATGTCCATGAAGAGAAACATGAATTTGATTTCGAGGCGGTAAAAATTTTGGAAATGGAGAAGAATAGTAGGAAGAGATTGATGTTGGAGATGCTACACATAAAACTAAATCAAAAAGCCTGCAACAACAAACAAGACACAAAAGAATTACCAGCGCAATACAACAAAATTTTTGAAGTAAAAACGTCAATTTAATTATGTCAAATATATATTATAACCATGTTAGAGGTAATACTGACATGAAAAATAATGTCAAGTTTCAAAACAAAACATGTACAACTAATTGTTTTTATAAAATAAACAAACTATTACGTCTGAAGAAGCCGTCAGAGCACGGCAAAACGTAACGTTAACAAGAAAGAAGTCGTTTCAATTTAGTAAATAAAACCATAATAGACTACGTTAAATATATAAATATAAATATGATAGCTTAAAATTAAGCGGTCTGGTTGGTGAGCGATCGCACTAATTAAACTCAATTTACAAGCCATTTATTTAGCCTTTATCAAAAATTAAACAACGAAGTCTAAAAAATGTGGGAAATGTAGTTGCGAAGATCGGCAGATTGACGAACGGATAAAACATACAATAAAAATTACATGTTATGGTGTTATGGTAATAATAATGTTTATTTGCCCAAAAGGTAACCCAATTACAAGACAAAATTCCAACGTAAACTTAAGCATCATACAATATAACATAATAACGTGCGATAATAGTAACAATATGTACATAGTATAATATGATAATGTGCGACAATAGCAACAAGATGCATATCTGAAAGAAAGAAAAAAAAATGCGACAACAAAAATCCTGTCACGAGAGCAAGCAAGCTACACAGTATTGAATAATTCACAAAAAAAGGAGACTCAGCTCCGCATTGCATGAAAGGGGTCAACAGCTATATCATCAGTAAGCGTGCACCTAGTAGCCACCGGAGACCGTAGGAAGATATTAGTCCCCGCATTGCAAAGATAGAAGGATCGCAAGTTTCTACCGTTGATGCGTGGTACCTGAAAACAAAGTTTTGAAACAAGGTCACTGCAATTCAATTTATAATTTAAATTTTTCAGGAACATGGAAACTATCTGCATCTCTCTGCGCTTTGCCGGCAAACTAAGGCCGAACTCCACCTCAAGACTCTCTGTTCGGGATAGTAGCCGAATACCCGCAAGTGTAAGCATCTAAGAAATCGTGTATGGAGTGCATCAATCCTCAAACGTTGGCAAGCGTAGTAGGGATTCCGGATAACAGAACAGTATTCCAGACGGCTCGTTATATACGCGAAGTATAATTGTATTAGCAATTGGATGTCATCAAAGTCCTTTGACACAATATAAATCTAAGAAGCCTTGGTGAAGCAGAAGTGATGGCATCAATGTAGTGCTCAAAAGTTAGGGCTGAATAAAAAATAACACCCAGGTCTTTCACTATTTCCAAATCCAAACCAGCCACCGAATACATTGCCCTAATCGGGTGAAGCTTTCTGGGATAAGTAACCACACAGCACTTTTTAATGTTCAGCGTCAAGAAATTATCTCCAAACCAAGCTGCCATCGGTTTCAGGTCGAGTACAATTTAATGCATCAGCATAAATCAACACTCGACAAGAGATAGCTCCTCAGCCATTGCTTTCGTTTATAATCCTTTAGTTTTAAGGTCTTCTTCATGTCTGAAGTGAACCATATAGGGAATCTATCAGAGTTCTGCTTTTTATGGACCAGGGGTACTGAAGCAGATATGCTGTTAAAAAGCATACGGTAAAGTTCGTCAACCGTCTGTTGTATATTTGTTATACACTCAAGAGAAGACCAATCGATATTTAAGATCATATCGTAGAGCAATCTGTAATCGGTCCTTTTGTAATTAAATGTTTTTGCACTAGAGAACGGAAAACATGGATGAAGCGTACTCTGCGAAAAAGCACAGTTCAATACGTTAACAGTTTAATACATTATTATGTTGGGTTAACTCAAGAATGTTGAAGAACATGCGAAAGGCGTTTTGAAACAATACGAATCATCCGTTTCAAATAAATGTACATTGAACTCCACTGGGCGTAAGCTTGAATCGCGTGACCAATTTGACATCCCATTGAAACTTTCAAAATGCCATTAAATCCTTCACTGAAGATAATCACGGCAAGAAAACTTGCTATTTCAACGATCTTTGCGCCTGAATGCAGGAGCGAAAGTCCAGATCAATGAATTTAATGATTCATTGTTATTTTGTGTTTGTGCTCCTAAACATCTGGTCAACAGTTCACCTCGTGATAAATCTTCATAGACTGGTTTGATGACTTTTTGAACTTCTGCTATGATATTTTGAGCTTGTGCTGTGTGGCTATTATTGTGGTGGAAATTATTCAGTTCTCCTCTAGCTTCAAGCCGTGCGCCATTCACCAGCTGCCTTCACCTTCTGCACAATTTTGATGTTGAGGATTTGCGCCTGTAGAACATTTGTGGTAGAAAGTTGCCCAAATATCTTCCTTCATTTCTTCCATCGAGTTTGTGTATCGACGAATGGCTGAACCGTAAAATTTAGTGAGCTCTTTAATGGGCTTATCGGTAAGTTTTCCAGCTCCTTTTCCACCAATTCCTTTATTATTTTTATTAGCGTTCCGGAGTCGCGTTCCCATTCTCTTCTCGACATGTCCTACACATTCTTTTTCACTGCTAAATGAAACTAAATGACACTGCTAATTTTTTTAAGTATGATTCGCTTTTCAAAATCCCGCTAAATGTTTTCATATCGCCGTCATCGACGTATGTGAGTTACTTCACACCATGTTTTTCTACGGATCGCGAAAACATTTGCACAATGGCATCGACCTCAATTTTCCCAGAGCTTCCAGTATGATTTACGGTATATTCAGGTGTGAGATTCATACCATTTATCGTAGGCAACTGGATCACTAGTTTTTGCTTTTCCATAAATTGCATGCACTACAAAAGCTGCTCATCAGTGACGTGACTACAACTTTACCGCAATATTTAGCTAACGACGAAACACCAAACAAAGATGAAAAGCCTCGCTTCTTCCATGTACCATCACCAGAAACTGTGAATTCGTCTTCTGGCTTGACAGCCTCTTTATTCATTTCTCTCTCTTGAGTGACGGCAAATGACAGAACAGTTTCACAAATAGCAGATGCAGCTGTGTAAATGTTCTGTAAGATTGCTGAATATGTTGAATCACCGATGCCAGGGCATATGCTCATTAAACTGCAGAAAAGATTTATGACCGATTTCCAATAATCGCATCACAAAAACAAAATATCGATTGACTTCGTATGAATTTTGTATCATCGGACAGGAATTAATCATTTGGGTTTCTTCACATTTGCATGACATAGTAATTTTAAAACCCAAGCCTTGTAAAGTGCACTGGGGAAAAGTCACGTCACTCTTACATTTTCTGCATATTACATTTGCAGAATAGCGGAAAAAACGGAAGGAAATTCTAGTATTCAATACACAAAACTTGTCGCAATTGGCACATCCAAGTTCATGCTTCCTAAAAGTTTCTTCACCGACGATGATGCAAATTCTGTTTCCTGCTCTAATAAGTGGCGATTTTCGAGTGGCGAAATGTTGATTGGTTATTCTGATTATGACATGTAGGATTAGATCGACTTCCTTTGATGCCATTAATTTCAAAAATCACTCACTACACGTACAACAAAATATTATAGCAGCCTTCAGTTCGAACTCTGCTTTGGGTACTCTGTCAAGACTAAACTAACCGTTATATTCATAACGGGAAATGAGTTTAGAGAAGATAGCGGCTTCTCTATTGTGCATTTATACCTGTGTTAAAAGGGCTCAGGTAAGAAACCGAAGCGCAAGAGAAGGGGTCTCATTCTCCGCCTCATCGAGTGCTCTAGTGCGGGCTCCAAACATCTGGCCAGTTCAACTTCCGAACGACTGCGAATGTCGATGACTCCCTTAAAGTGTTATTTTCATGGGGAACAATATGTATTTAGAGTCTATAAATATTATTTTTGGTGAATGTCATCATTTTCGGGTATACCCATTTTCAGACCTTCCTGCAAAATATAAATTTTGTGAGATGCCTTTCGTGAATTTGTGATAAAATGAATCTGTTCGTGAACGGTGGTGTAGTAGACCTTTCTTTAGAAAACCTTATTCCTTTGGAAAGGACGAAGCCTTTAACGGAGGTGTCCATCAAAATAATAACTTGTATCCGTAGGCGCTTCAACGTAATCTCCTAAAACATTTTATGTTAGATTATATCACCCCTGCCATAAACTCTACTGAGCGTAAACCTTTTATTATACGTTCCCTGCCCGGTTTCCTAATGCATTACAGTCTTGTACAATGTCGCAAATAACATTTGCTCTACATCGCAAAGTTTAAGCATCTAAAATTACATTGTAAATGTAATATTAGACGCATATTATATTAGTCGCATATATCTTCCCAGGGGAAGATAAGGGATACCCCTTCCTTTGCTGTATCCTTTCCATCCCTTACCTTATTGCACCAATGATTCCGATTATTATTAACATATGTTCTGTTTCAAGTACTCGCGTACATCATCATCTATAGGGAGTAACTAAACAAAATTATAGCATATCATTTAAACAGCATTAATGTAGTGTCCCTATGTGAATGGTGGATTTAAATTTCATAGTTCCACCTCGCATTTAAAAAAAAAAGTTCGTTCTATTATACCTAACGTTTTATCCAGTAATTTGTATTTGTAATCCTTTGTAATTTCGAATACAAGTAAAGGTAATTTTTCCATATCACATCTAACAGTTGGAACAGATTTCAATGTCCGGGGTATCAGGAATACTCGAGATGGAAGAATTTCTTTCTTTCACATCTGAATTTTGTGTTTTCAAACACATTAAGAGTTATATTATTGCATCTGCTGAAACATACATCTTACAGAAGTTGCATCCTCTACACTTTGGGAAGAACACTCTTTTCCAAAATCTTTACCGAATCTTCAGTAATCTTCTCCCAAAGACGTATCATTCTAGGTAACGACAACCCCAGTGCACAACTGTATAACATGAAAGGTTATACATAAAACTAAAACAAACTTTAAAGTTTTTTATTCTTTAAACCATTATTTCTCCTTTTTCTATACACCTATCTTCTATTCTTGTTCCTTACTAGAATTCTTTTCCAGAAATTACTGGTACACACCGTTTTATCCTTACGACAAAAAAGTCTCACATCGATAGCTTCGGCTGAACACCGCTGTGTGCCGTGTTGAAAAAAGTAAAGAACAAAGCTCCGCGATATAGCTCCCATATTGTACGTCGAGATCTTATTTTAGGAGCTTCCGCTTCTAATAATAGGTGACCCTCGGTTTTCCAATAAACTTTATCGGACAATAGAGGAACCATCTGGAATTGCTTCCAGACAGGACACTCAAAAGCTTTGTTATATTTCACCATGTGTAGAAGAAGTTGGACTTTATTGATATACAGGGTGTTTCTGTGAGATGTATTGAAACTTTGCAGACTTATTCTATAGGTCCTTCTGGTAAAAAAAGTTCGTATGATCAGTGTCCTAAAATGCTTCCTTATTACATATTATAACTACTTTTGTTTTTTGTTTATTAAATTGTACCCGTTCGATATGGCTTGGATAAAATAATTGTTCTCGTAGTACTCTGTATACTGTTGCATTTGGTCACTTGTAATTCTGTAACTATTATTCTCGTGCTTATTGCTGAATTCTCTTCAACTATTTATTCAATTTGTTCCTCTAAATGAGGAGTTCTAACTGTTCCTGAACACCACAAATCTACTAGACTTTGATAAAGTTGCGGAAAATGAGTGCAATCATTATTCCGAACTAAACATCTACATCTTTGGTTCGACATCAGGTAAACTAACATCCAGCCATTTCAAAACTTGGTTTAGGGATGTTTATTTGCCGAATACTGAATCTCAAAGCACGCTATTACTTGATTATTGGAGTTGACACCGCCTAGCTGAACTTCAGGGCGCACTATAAAAATAAGTGAAAATGTTTACAATACCAATGAGTTTGACAATGAGTTTTATTTTTACATGTACACTTGTGTCAGCTAATTGTAAATAAAAAAATCTCTTAAGTTGACCTTTTAAGGGACATTCTGTTCACAGGGTTAAAACACACACCAGGGATGGGGAAACATGATGAATATTTGATTATACGACATTCAAGGGTTACGAATACAAAATTTGGGACTATATAAAATGTTTCCACCAAAACGATTTTTTGGCGTTAAAAATTGGCCTACATCCCGTAAACCATCGATTGGGGCACTAAAAAAGCCTTCTTACTTCAAACAACTATATAAACGTACCGAGTTTCATTAAAATCTAATATTGCGGGTTGCCTGTGTTCTGAAATGAAAATTACTAATGCTGCATTTTTGAAATATGTTCTTTTTTATTCTCGCACACATGAGATGATAAAAGTAAAATTAACTGGGTACACAAAAGTTGAATAAGTAGGTGCTCCATTCAGATTTCTCGAAATTATGCTTGTAATTCAACTGCAAATGTATGCATTTTGCGACATCCGTACATTTATTACAGTGCGTGCTGCAGAAAGGACGAGCAGTATGAAACCCATATTGGTGGAAATACGCTCATAACTTCACATAAAACGTTCTGCTGGCTCGTGTAACCCTGCTGAAATATTAACACTTTAGGTGGAAATGCGCTCTCGTATACCTCGAAAATGGATCATTTGCCGAATATTGAACAAGGCCTTTCTTTTAATACCTGTCAACATACTACAATGTACCCAACAAGCGTTTTTTTATGAATCTTCACCAAAAAAGTAACCTCCTTGCCCTACCGGATGGTTTAGATATTTATGTAAGTTGATGCTGGTTACGATCAACTCCATTATCTTAAATTTATAGTCTTTAAGATGTCAATCAAACCGCATGTATTGGCAAATTTAGGAGATGTTTTATTCCTAATTACGTTATGTTTTCTCTTGAATTTAAATATATGTTTCCTTTGGGTTAACTTGCTGACAGCTTAATATAATTAAATTAATCTATGAATTATGGTCTTAATTATGCAACAATAAATTCATCCATATTTATATCTATCTTATTAGTTCCATGTCAGTGAATGATAATAATGCTGTAGAACCGACTACTTGGCATCACTTAGATGTAATCAATATTGCATCACTTATCTACACATTGTGTGAACTCTGCGTAATTCGAAACTGTACATACTACATTCATGTTTGAGCATGCATTAGTGGACACATACTTGCATTATCAGGATTAAGTTATTCATCTACACCGGTTGGCCCAAAAGTGTATGTTATTATTATTTTACGTATATTATTAAGTTAGGAGACCCAATTATAAGCGCAATTATACTGAAATATTTCCCCCCAATACGTTAGCAATGGAAATTATAAAGCAACGGAAATTAAAAATTAAGCCATGATCCCATGACCAAAGGGATTTATGAATTTGACTTATGCACAACGACGAAGAATATGAAAAATTACAACATAAAAATAAAATAAAAACATACTTTTTAAGTTGGGTTCAGTGTCAAATTCTAATTGCACTTACGGCAACATGAAGAAACTATAAGAATTATATTTGAAGAAAGTTCCAACAAAAAGTTTGTGGACGTCTCTTACGTAAACATGGTCAGTATTTAAACAGCAGAATGGCCAATTCTAATAAGTTTAGGACAGGACAGGTTGTACAAAAGTGTAAAAGCCGATTACTATATTAGCGATTCTTCCACCGGGCATCAATTTGGAAAACTAATCTGTTTCTAACACTAATTAGCCAGTAATTGATACTTATTACAGGAATTTAATATTATCCTTTATGATCAAGTGTATTGTTCGGGTTGTTAACAAATACTCGAAGGACCATTGTTTTTACACTTTTAATAAGTCAACACTACAAACATACACAGTTGCGCCGGCCATCTTTTTCCCCCCGACATGAGGGACGTCTGGCTTGCTC
>JAWQRJ010000546.1:0-20072 GCA_033557515.1 Diorygopyx duplodentatus | reverse complement strand
ACATTCTGACAGCACATTATATTTTGCACAGGCAACATTTAATTGCCAAAAATTTAATTGTCAAAAAATTTAAATGCAAGAAAGTCTTCGTTCTGTTTTGTAATTGTGTATTAAGGCAGTAAACACAATTAAAGCTAAATCTTTGAATGGTCGTCTTTTTGCCCAATTATGCGAAAATAATAATGAAATTAATAATAATTTCCATCTTCACACAGAAGTTCGTTGGTTGTCCAAAGGGAATTTTGTTTGCAGCGTTTCACTGAAATCTTTAATTCTGTAATAGAATTCTTTTTGGAAATTCATAAACCTATGGCAACAAAATTGATTGAATAAGAAGATCAATCAGTTAGTTATATTTACATTTTCTGTCTAAAATTGATTTATTTATTTATATCTGCTTTAAATCGACGTGATTTTCGATATTTTGAAAATTTAATGCGACTGTCTGTTGTTGAAAAAGATAATATTAACGCTGATGATATTCTATTCTACACCGCTTTAATTTCTTTAAATAGTTTAAAACGAATATATCAATGTTCGTTACAAAGATTTAGAAAATTTGGATTTCGAATGGTTGAATTTATACTGGTTTATATATAAAACCATTTGAAAGTGGCATAGCTGATACTGATTTCTCATTGCAACAAGAATTGATTGAACTTCAAGAGAATTTGGAAGTTAAAATCAATTTTCAAACCAGGGGATTTGCCGAATTTTGGAATTGCAAAGATATTTCGTAAAAAATGCGCCAGATTAATCCATTAGGTACCACCGAATCATTATTTTTAGCTTTTCCTACTTCTTACTAGGCTGAGACAAGATTTAGTCATGTAAATAATTTATCATGAAACACAAGAAATCGATTAGATATAGAGATTTAAGATTATTATTAACTAATCTTACACCGGGTATAAATAATAGCATTATGAAAAAACATCAAGCACAACAATCACATTATTTTTTAAAATTTATATTGACAGTGATTAATGTTTATGTGATTAATATTTATATTACCTATATTAAAATAGTTTAATGTAATTATAATGCATAAGTAAAATAAAGTTATAAAATTATTTAATAGAAAAATATTAACAAAATGTTATGTTCTGGATTGTTCTTACCAACAACTTGATTCGTAGCGATGTTTGTCATTGTATATTTTTACAATGTAAATTATGTTGTACAAACTTTAGGGATGTATTGAAAAAAAAATTGTAAGGGGTCGAATCAGAAAAAAGGTTGAGAACTCCTGGTCTAGAGAGTCGAATTATGTCCTTTATGGCACTGGCATATAAGGGCCATATGTTGTTCACCTCAACATGTTGAGGTTTTATATATGGTATACCATTAAACCTCAACATGTTGAGGTTTACAATTTAGTAAGTAGTAAGCGTTATCTTCGAGTTATTTACTTTGTTTTTTGTACCTCTCTTTGAGGTTAGTAACGTCAGGAATTCCAACCTCGCAACTACAAATTCTCCCTTTCTCTTAAAACTTTTAAAAAATTACGCGTTCTTAAAATATATTCAGAGACTTTAAGTTTTGAGTATTTCAGTTTTATTTTAGATTATTACTATCTCTATGTCGCCATTAATTTAGAATATAAGTGTAGTCCAAATAAGCCATTAATTACCATAGTAATAAAGACTTTAGGATAATATATGTACAAAAACAAATATTGAAAATGTTTTCGAATAGGCGAGTTTGTATTTTATGTGTAATGATGTTGGATATTAAGGTATTTTAATCGGCCTTTTTTTCGTATTTTTTTATAGTCACAGGGTGAATAGTTTTTCTTTTATTAATTATATGCGAATGATATTTAACAGTACAGCTTTTTTTGTACAACTTGCATTTGAATGTCCATCCACTTGGCTTTATTTTTGTCAATTTAAATCTGTTTGTTCGAACACGCACGTGCTTATATCCCTGTTTCTGTTCTTAATAAATTAAATACTTATTTTATATTTCCACACAAGGGATGTACGCAAAACAATTACTATATTTAAAATTGACAGACATTGGATATTTCGATTTTTATACCTCGATTTTACGTGGTAATGTCTAGTTACAAAAATATTCACGTGAACTACCTAATCATTGTGAAAATAGTGATGCAAATAGTGACCCAATTAATGAGAAAAGAACAGCAGATACCTACATAGAAAGTTCTTATTGAAAGAGTTCTATCGCAAATTGATTGGTTTTATTACATACAGTATCCAATTCGACTGTAAAACAAACCACAATTCATTAATAACTTTATTAGCTTTAATCTAGGCTTTCCATATTAATTTAGACGTATAAGAGGCTATTGGTAGAAATTGATAAATGAGTTGCAATATGTTGCCCGTTATATGTGAATAAGTTAGGTTTCACAGGTTCAGACAGTCGAAAGAAAATAAAAAATAAATAAAAATAACAATTTCAAATTGCAAAGGGGACAATATTTGATTTTTTTATTTTATTAATTCAGTGCTAATCCGGAGTTAACAGGGGGTGCAATTTATGTCACCAATTCACATGCTAAATGAGTAGTTGCATAATTTTACATACAGAATACTGTAACTAATTACAGGACGCTTATATGCAGAACATATGGCCGGCAATAAATCACGTAAAACAGTGTAGTACACAGTGGACAATACATGTCTTTGAAGTTGCACTACCATTGGATACTGTCACACATACATTTCAAATTACGTGCAATTTACAGTTAATGATCTTGCCTTAGTATTTCTAACTCTTCATTCTTACGTTACTGTAGGAGCAAATTTACAATGTTAACTTTAAATCTAATACCATCTTCTTGAAAACTTATAACCTACTATATACGTTAACAACAAGTTATAAAGTACTATAAGTAATTGTACATAACAAGGCGTTGAATAGTAAAGAATACGATTAATGCACGCCATTGTACAGCGATTACAGTATCCCACGGGGGATTATGTTATGATAAAGCAGTACCACATCTAAGTGATTTAATCGTTTCCTGGATGCCCGAGATTCCCCAACTCTCTGTTCTCTCTGAATTAACAACTTTCAGTGTGTTTTGGTGATATTGTACGGCGCGAGAGAAAAGTCAGTGACTTTCACATGCTTCACCTGAATACTGATGACGTCTGCGAGAACGGGGAAAGAAACCGCGTGGCTGACACTGAAATTGTAAATGCGACACCGCCGTGACGACGTCGCGTTGCTGCTAATGTTTTATTTACGGATTTAGATTACCTGGTTACCGTTCGGATTTGCACGCAGTATATACCTGACATGGGTGCAATTACTGCATAGCTCCGACAATTTCTTCAGACCGTAGCTTGGTACGTGGCTTTGGTTCGACGGATCGAGGCGATGGATATGGAAGAATTGCCGCGAGGAAAAAATATACGAAAAAGAAGACAACTTGAGTTTTTTCTAACTTACGAAGATCCGAATCTGGGTTAATAGATGTGGGTTACACGAGTTGGACTAAACGAAAAAAAAACGTACAACAAACCTTATACGTTTATTAATACCGACAATTACTAATAATTGTTTCATAAATAATTAGTTAAATTATGTTTAATTAAATTTTAATTGCAGGTTTGCAAGAAATCAAGTAGCAAGAAAAGTTGAAATCGCTGACGAAATTCTGTCAGGGATTTTTTTTATACAGATAATTATGTTTCATGGCCAACTTGCATCAAAATGCATCAACAGCTTTGCGCGAGGGAAATTGGAATTGTTCCATCTTATGCTATGCCTACTTTACTCCCGCTAATTATTATTCTTCTAGGTACTTTAGGTGCGAAGGAATAGCTGTACATGAAGATGCATCGATAATACCGAAGAAAGAACAACGCTTTCAATGACCTGGGCAGTAACAGAAAAATCATGTTTCCTTCTTGCAAATGTCATTCACATGTGTACAGCAATTTTACATTGGAAAAACCCAGCGGCCATAAAGAAATTACAACAGAATTTTAACAGCACAATACAAGGAAAAAGGTTCAAATACCCATTATTGGGAAATAAACACAGGTAAAAATTTGTTATATTTTGTGAAGTACGCAGGTATTTGAAAATACCTACATAATTACCTGGAACTAGTGCTAAAAATATAACAACTTAAGACATTCTATTTTTACAATAGAACCACACGATGTAAATAAAATACGAAATGACAATCGTTGGATAAACAATAGCAGTGTAATAATACAGCCTGCTTATCGGTGCAATAGGCGGTATTTGGATTAGTTCATTTAAAACGTAAATTGCAACACCTACTTCCAAGCTAAGCATTATCCAATTTCTACAGATACATTGAAATGTTCCCCGCAATCTCGCAATTGATTACTAATCAATAATGAACAGGAACAATAAAGAGGTACACGAAGGGTATGTTGCGGTGGTATTATTTCGAAATATCGATTCTTTTTTATTTGTGTAAAATCGGAATTTGCAAGATTACAATAATCCGATGCCAGGAATCGATCGAGATATGTCTCGACTTTCAATAAAATCATTTTATATCGTAAATTAATAAAGTTGTGATGAAAACGCACGGAAAACCGCGATACAGAACTGTTGGCGGGATCTATCGGCGGGCAGGGAAGTCTTAAAAAGTGTGCCTCAAGGTAACACTTTTTTAAAGGCAAAGTGTGCCCCAAAATAACAAGGTTACACCGCACATGGTAACATGTGCGGTGTAACCTTGTTATGCAAAGTTTTTTTTGTGTTTTTCCCGCGGGGAATTGATTAAGATTTACATAAGATCAAATTACTTAAGATCAAATTTACATTTAAACAAATCATATTAAGATTTAAAAAAATAGTCTGCTTATTATAGCTAAGTAGCGGACATACACTATTATTCACACGATAGCGCTAAACTAAGAGATGGCCAAGCTCTGTTAGGGGTGGGAGACATTGGTTTTTTGTTTTTACCCCCGAGCGAGCTCGGTCTTCCAGGTACTCTTATACTATTAAACGAGCTATTCTTGTTTGCTTATGAGTTTTTTGATCATATTATAATGGCTTGCGGACATAGGGAGCCATCATGTGGTGAAAACTCGTAGAACGAAGCGAGCTCGGTCTGTTAGTTTGACTTTTGACGTCACGAGGGCGCTGCCAAATCGGGTAAGCGAGCGAGCTCGGCCTACTATTCGAAACTTCGACTTTGCTTAGTTTTTGCCAGTTTACATGTTCTAGCATAGAAGCACCATCTCCATTACAACTGCTTTACTTTAGCTTTAGAACGTACAACATTATCATATGTTCTCAGCTATCGAGGCTCAAATCATACAGTTTTGAAGAAGAAACGAAGTTTATAAAAGTACTTGAATTTTAAGGATATCTGTTTCAACCCTTTAAGAGATTTAATTTCAGTTTTTCTAAAAGTATCTATGTTTATTGTTGTTTGTTGATGACATCAGTAACCGTCATGCAGTGTTGATGAACAGAGATTGCAGAGTGGTTGAACTGTGCTGTACTGTGGAGTTTCCAAAACAACCGTGTATATTGACTTTTGAAGGAAAGGAAATGAGGAGTGGTTGATAGTAATCCTAAGCCACATTTGGGTAGAAAGAAAATTGAAATCGATGACGACCAAAAGAATTCGATCCAAAGAAAAATTCACTCCTTTTACTTATAAAAGGACATTTCAATGTTAAATAAAATACTGCTATTGGTAGTGAATGGAGACGAACATTTTCCACAATTTTTTTACATGTGTTTGTTAGTTTTCTGCTGTAATAAATGAGGATCCCTACTTTTCCTTAAAATAATGATTTATTACTTCGCTTCCTTTCGAAACATACTATTGGCGGTATCTAACTCTCTTCAAAAATAATGTAGTGTTTCGGAACTTTGCTAGGCCCCAAATGATTCGGAACAGTAATGTTGACAAATACTAATAATAACAAATGATAATGCATAGTGTGCCAGGGAAACAAAAACGACATGATAACAAAATATTTACATTCTTTACAGTAAGTACAAAATCACGAAAAATTAACTGGTGTAGCTCACTCACACGACTTTCTCTCACTTAAGCTCTCGACCTTCTCTAAACGGCACGACTTTGGGCAAATATATGTTAATAAAATTGATAAAAAAATCGACGAAAGACCAAGAAATTCGACAGTATGGAAGAAACCGTAAAATCGACAAATTCAACAAAATGAAAATTTAACAAAATCTGCCAAAACAAATAACAAAAAAAAAGAAAAAAAAATAGCAAAATGGGGCAGACATTCGACAAATTTCACAAAATCTTAAAATGTAAAATCAACAAATTTAAGAAAATGAAAAAAAATTAACGAATTTTGTAAATTTGGAAAATTTCAGAAGATGTTTGCAATTTCACAAAATGTTTTCTTGAATTTCTGCAAATTCAAGAAAAGCAGCAAAAAACGCGAAAAAAAACAGTAAATTCGACTAAACTGATAAAAAAAAGTAAAAATCAACAAATTCAACAAAATTAAAAGCTTTAAAACTCAAAGAATTCAATAAAGCTTATAAAATTGAAAACACTCTAAAATTGACAAATTCAACAAAAAAAACATAACAAAACATAAAAATAACCAAATTCTATAAAATGATAATTTCAATTTATAGAATTCGATAAATTCAATACAATTGAAAACCCAATAAATTGGATGATATGGAAGAAACAGTACAATTGACAAATTCAACAAAATTACAATGAAAAATTGAGAAAATCTGCAAAATCGAGAAAAATAATAAAATGACAAACATTCGACAACTTTATCAAAATTCACAAATCTGTAAATTTCGCAATTAACCAATGTAAAATCGTAAAATTTGTACGAATGCTTTTCAAGCTATTCAATCATTTATCAAATTTTGTGACTCCTTTTTTCCTACGGATTGATCAATTATCTGTCCACACTTCATCATCACTTATCATCACAGTTTCTCCTTGCAACAATTAATTTGTATTTGTAAACTACTAATTAATATTGTATATTTTTAACAAAAGTTGTTATTGTAGAAATAAACTTTAATAAAAAATGGGATATTCAAATATCGTTAACTAAAAACCAACCAGTGGAGTATAAATTGTATTTAATTATCCAGTTTTATTAGCTGTCTGAAAGATCAAAGGAATGGATAAATTAAATTGTAGCTCCCACTTTTTGATATAACCTGGAATTAAACGTAACCATGGCATCGACAAAGTAGAGCCATTGATCGATACGTAAAAGCAGGCTATGCAAAATATTTAGTTGTAAATCTCACTGCTTTTATTATTTCATAGGTAGAGTTGATGTTTTGAAAAAATGTTTTAGTATAGGTTTGTTACGCAAATTGTCTTCTTTTCAGACCAACTTGTCCTCATAACAACTCTGTGTTTTGGATACTGTGAATTGAGATAACGCGTTTAGTTTAGTTGCAGAGAAAAAGGCTTTTTCATCACTTCTCTTTACAAGTTTTTTCTTATATCTATGCAGATACAAAAATTTCCAAGACTTTTCCTTTTGACTTGTAAAAGCTTACTGTTTTACTCTTAAAACCTGTTTCACGTTTAATTGGCGTCGTCATTATTTCTTCTCGGAATAATGACTTTCTACAAAATAAAGGACAGAAGGAAGCAATTGAGCTGAAAAAGAAGAAAGCTCGTCGTTATAGGTAAAATAATATCACAAGAAGAGGATTAGTTTCGATTGCATTCTAACGATTAACAACGAACGAATTTAGTCTTGATTTAATTATAGTTGGCGTGGAAAGTGTACTACTTACTATATTTGAACGTAAGTTATACTAAACGTAAGCATAGAAGAAATAGATTTTTCCAAAGAATATTCGTCAAAAATTGTTGACATCAATTAAACAAATGAGTATAACTATGGCTAACGTAGTCGTTCGTAATTAATTCTTCTATCAAACGTATAGTAGTCGTTTGTTGTGACCTTAGGAGGACGTAATTACATAGAAGGCTTTGTCTTTTTGTGCAGCGGAAAGCGGCCATAGCTCACCTCGATGACGTTTTATGCCGTCTATATGTATTCAGTTAAAAAAGTGTACCACCAAAAAAAACTAAAAATGTTCAATTAAAACTGTCAGTTTTGTCAAGTGAATGTATTCAAACGAACACGCTTATAATTTTTCCTGTCATGAGAATCCATGACATGTCGTGATAAGGCTTGCGCAAGAATGGATGGTGGAATGTTGAATGCATTTTCTTATGCACATGCCTTCTTTTATTTCTCCCAAATCATTTCTATTATTAGGGTTATGGTATTTTAGAAATAAAACAAAAAATTAATATTATTTATTAATTTGTATTAACGAACCATGATTGTTTCTAACTAATTACGGTTTCATACACTTTTACGAATAGTTATTGCACTGATATAATTGGTTAAGAATACTTGAAAAACAATTGAAACTTAGTCGTTTCCAATTGCTTGATTGCTAATTGTGCGTAAATTGTTAAGGGTTTTCACCATAGAAAACATGTGTTTAATTAAACAACTAATTATTACTTGTATCATCATAAGCGGTTCCTCAAAATTATAAACAAATTGGCACTAGCACCCACGTAATGCCATGTAACAGCTCGTACATTGTTATTCGTTGGCACATCAGCACCGAACAAAAGAATAGCGACGACGATAACAACGCAACGGCTCACTTGACGACTTGTAACAATTAATACATGGCATGTCACACATGTTGAAACACATCATTATGAGCGATCACGATATAAATCTCGCAAGGATCGAGGAAAATAACAAGTGCTTGCGCCTTGGATCCATCTTCGGGAGAAAGAAAATAATTCAGATAGAAAATGATAATTATAATGCGCAACACGTCTTCCTATTCCGAGGAGCATTGTTGGATTCTTGCACGATTAATTAATGAGTTAATGCGTAGTCTGAGGAGCCTTTAGAGAAGAGGGGGCGAGCCTATGGGAAAAGTTAGGTGAATAGTGCTCACTGCCATATTTAACAAGGTACATTACCATTCACTAATTCTGCGACTGTGTTGGTTTAAAAAGCCACTTCCCTGAACGTAACGGAGGTAGAGTTCTAATTTTGTATACCAGAATTTCTTTACGATTTTTCTATTTTGGAGACGGTTAATAATAATGACGGGTAAAGTATGTTTTGAAACTGTAGCGATTGTGATTTTACAGATTTATTTTTGTGGACGTAAGTACAACACGTATTCTTGAAATTTGTACAGTAAGCATGTTTCAGACAAGCTTTAAAACATATGGCTTCATATGAATTTTATTCGACATTTAAATGAATAAAAAGTAGCATATTTTAAATGTTCAGGTATACCTTTTAAAACTTCGCTATCACCATCAATATCAGTTAGAGAGTTCTAACTTTATTTACGTTTTTCCGATATCACATTATTCCTTTCAACTGCAATTTACTTTGTTGATCGATTGTCTCATCCAGCGATCATGATCCATCAATTACTGGCCATGTTCGGAGAAGCCAATCTGTCAATAAACGGTATTAAGGCAGTAAATACGAAACCACAAATTGAATTTAAAAGGGTGAAACGAAATAAACCAATTATAAGTTGTAAATGGTGTATTTATACTCTATTGCCGGTATAAATAATATTACTGCAAAATAATAAAACAATATTTCGGGAAAAAACTTTACAAATAAATATTATTAATTAAAACTCCACTTCACTAGATTTCCCCGCTCCAAAGCTGTTCTTCAACATCGTACGAATCGAAATATAAGTATCTTTACAATACCAGTGTCATTACAATAAAATTGTCTTATTATTTATCAGAGCGTCACCGGCTGACCTCAATGCGTTTCGCTTTAAGTTTCACTTTCAACACGTCATGTAACTATAATTTAATGCTCATTTGGCACAGAAGTTAATAAAGTTACGAACACGTCGATAGAGCGATCCGGAATTCTCCCTCCAACCAGAAGCAATTTAAAAGGAAAAGTGCTTTAAATTGCAGGGTATAGAAACTGAATTACTGCGCTTTCAAACACACTTAGCTGACGCAAGAATGCAAGACGTTTCTGGTGCGGCCATTTCAAACATTTCAGGAATATCATTCTGTGAGGACATTCCTTCGGGAATTGAAGTGAACATTGGAACATCCTCGTTCCCCTCAAAACATTATCACTGATCATGATAACACTACCTGGTAGACCGAGATATAGGCGGTCTGTCAGGTACTCCGGACACTCGGAATTTCAGTGTTCGTCTCAGTTTCCACATATTATAAATTTTTAATCCCTATAATACTGGTGCCGCCATTGCGCGGTCAACGGTCAAACTATCGTCGTAGCCGAGACCAATATCGGTACTGTGTCGATAGATACAGTACTATTTAATATCTGCACACGTACTAGTACACACCTATTTGAAAACTCAGTCCGGATAACTTGGGAACTACTAAAGATAAAACAAACTTTTGGGAGATGTAACAACAGCAAGTGACATCGAACTTTAGTTATCCAAACTGAAAGTTTACATTTACATCCAGTATAGAAGATGAGTGCAGGTAAGCAGAATATTTTTGCTTGGATGTTTTGGAAGATATATGTTGTAGAAGTAGTGTATCCAGTTTAAGAAGAGAGATTCCATAGAAAAACTAAATTTTACAGCGATAACTAAATATCCTATTATAATCATGACTTTTTCATTTGCCATTTATACCGACTGGTTGTTAAATACTATACCACCAACAAAAAAAGTTGCAATTTAGCATAGTTTATATGAATTCTGATTTCTAAAGTAATACTTGGGAAAGAAACACGTTTTTTTAAATGTTTTAATTCATTGTCGATTTTGGAACTAGTCCCCCCTCACATCACCATTGCGAAGTTGCACAAAAAATTTACATCACCTTTTAAAATAGTAAACATTAAATTGAATAACATTTTCTATTCTGTTTTCGAACTGAAAAGTATAAAGTTTTAAATGATTACCAACTTTCTGCCTACAAACATCTTGACCAACGCACACATGGCCCTTCACTCAACCAACTTTTGTATTTTTTCTGTTAGTTCTTGTCTTCCAAAAACATAGTGTGGAGCTATGTGAATTTTAACCTAATTTAACAATGTCGTTTACAAATAAATTCCTTTGCATCAGCGGGAGAAATAAAAAAATAAAAAGTTTGAAGTTAAAATCGAAGTCAAATTTAAGGTTAATAATTAATTAATTAATTAATTAATTTCATTCATTACTGTATTTGCTCCTTAATTTAATCTACTCACTGTTGCAAAGGAGACCCAATCATAATGCTTTGGAGATTGTTAACGGAATTGTAAAATATATGTTGGTTTTTCATGTCTAAATCGTCGTTGACTATATTACAGTACCTGGAAGACCGAGCTCGCTCGGTTAGTTTTGGTAGCACCATCCTGAAATGTAAAACTAATAGATCGAGCTAGCATTTTTTGAAGTCTTATAATACTGGTGGCGTCATCGTACGGCCAATGATTAAACTATCGTCATAGGCGCGTCCGACAATATCTGTTTCGCTGCCCGCCCATAGATCCCGCATGTTATTTATTTACGATATAAAATGAATTTAGTCAGAGTCGAGACATATCTCAATCGATTCCTAGCACCGGATTATTGAAATCCTGGAAATATCAGCCGGGAACTTAAAGCCGTCTTCCCGGCCTGAGGAATACATACATGCATACAAGAATTCCTCGTTTAAGAGTATAGGATATCTTTTGGTATTGTCTTTCAATAATTGTCAATCTTTTTCAATTTTTGGATTTATGTATGACTTTAACATTGTTTTTTGTTTATTTTATGTTCAGTTTACATTAAACGTTTGTATATGGGTAATTTATTGTTATGTAAACGTTCTTTTAATGTGGTTGCTGTATCCTGCAGTTTGAGTGTAGTATTGTGAACATTGGAAGGATTAAGATATGTATACAATACATTGCTATACAGTATTTACGGTGTCAGCCTAGTGTATAAGGGTATGTTGACATAGAACATTAAAATTTGTTGGTATACCATGTTTTCAAAATCAACAGTTTTCAAGATATTTGCCATTTAAGTAGCATCTGTAGGATGCTAAGACTTGCTTAAACTTGAACATAGAAAACAAGCATTTTCTTATACAAACAGTTCAGTTTTTAGTAATAACTTTTGCACTTTTTCTAAATTTAAGTGCAGAAGAATTAAAGAGGGCTCATTAGAAATAAATTGTCGTAGAACTCTTCTGAACGCTTGTGGATTGAACACTTTATGGCGTGACAACCAAAGTTTACGCTGCAACACAACAGCAAGTCTTTAACAATTGTAGCTCCCTGACAGAATTTGATAAGCAAATCAAATGACAATCGTTACCGCTGTCTGCTTTATCAAGTTGTATGGCAAATAATTTTCCAACTATCTCAGATTCATATCGTTAATTCTTCGGCAAATTGGAATAGGAACATGGTTGAGTTGTTTAGCATAGCTTTCATCAAACATGGTCTCTGCTATGTCTATGGCAGCTGGTAAAATGGGTTGCTCTGCAATCGTAGGTGGCTTCTTGCATTTGGCTATTTCATAATCCACTTTGTATGATTCCAATACAGCTTTGTGGTTAACTGTGAGAGTTTTGTGGAAATTTGATTTGACAGATCCACTAAGTTTCTCTACAAAAATTTCGCATGGCTTATCGACATTTTCATTGTGCAGAGTTTCTAAATGCTTCTTTAATTTATTGTGATTCATACTATCTGCAGTCAATATTTTGGGGCAAATAACACATTGAGGTTTTTCTTAACCACTTATTTCAATGCTTGTTACACCAAAGTTTAAGTATGCTTGGTACTGTGTATTTCTGATGAAGTAGAAGCTTCTTCGTCCTTAAGCTTACGTTTGCCTCCAATTACATGTCTTCTCTTATGTAACACAGTCCCAACGACACAGAACCAACAACTGCAGCTGCTTTTATAGTCGCGTATTTTCAATTCAAAAAGTTCGAGACGTATCGGTATGTGCCGCGAACATTCGGCAACAGTAGATCAGGTGATCTACTGTTGCCGAAGATCTACTGTTGATCTACTGTTGCGCTGCCGACGCGACTGTCGCACGTCGGCAGCGCAAAAACTACAATTGCTAGCTTGAAGAAACAATTGCATTAAGGTAAAAGCATACAGTTAGATAAAGATCATTACTTAGTACGTAATACAACGGTTCGACTAGTTAGATCATTCGTCGGAAAGCAAAGGCAAGCCTATTTCAACGTTGAATCTCTCCAGTTTTGCAATTCCGTATTACTCAACGAATTCCGCATGGCCGGCCGTGAAAAAGAAGACGTAATCTTCCGGCGAATCGTCATTTATCTTGCGGACGGCCACCGCCGACTCGTTATCACTAATGAGAACTGCGTCTCGCACGTTTACGTCGGTTATCGCTGCGTGAAAATCGCATTCTCCGCGCTTAGTTATTTCTGTCCGTTGACTCCGCAACAATGATAACGTGATGATTTACTTCCGTTTTATTTACGTCGTAACCGTACGGGTTCTTAGAAAATCGGAAGGAAATCGGCTTATCGGGAAATACGTTGTATGAGCGGTGACTGGACCGTGGCATTGCATCAATCAAGTTTTCCCAAGAAAAGCGTTGTGATATATTTTTTATTTTTAGACGTATGATAACTAAATATATTCCACTAGTAGGTGTAATCTACTGATAACCTCTGGAATCCTTTCCCCAAGTGCATTGAGAAGTTTGGATTTTGCCTTATCAATCTTTTTTGCGTAACTCCATAAGAAGGTAGCAGTGAAATATGGTTCACAGTGCAATATGGAGGCGTTCCATCTTGCATGAAATCTTCAATACTCGTAATTCCCCCCAATTCATTGAAGCTCCTTGAATAGAGAAACTTACAAGTAGAAAAACAAATGTTTTTGACTTTTTGAATTCTCTTGCCCTTTCAGGCATTGGTTAAATAATTGTATTAATGAAATCACTTCGCTGTCGTAACTGTAGTGGCCCAGGGCTAATCCGAGTTAAATTATACCGTAATCAGAAACTTTTCGACACACCATCGCTTAAATAGCTTAAATGGCAGTCGGACCTAACTCGAAAACTTTCGACGCTAACGTTATTACGCTAAATCAACGTCGCTCCCTGCACGTAATACGGACTCCGCCATGACTACACGAGTCATAATTTTTCCCACTCGATGTGTCTGGCCAACTTTCCGCGCTAAACTTTGCTTCCGCGCCTTGGCACGTGAGTGGGGGCAAACGCTACTGGAACAAATCCCAAAAGTCGTTACGTTCGCCGTTGGACAGCTTGAATATCCTTGGGGGGATCTGGCTGCACCAGCGTGTATTTGAAGTAACACTCTTTTGCAGCAATAGTCACGAATGACAATGCCACTACATTGTTATACTCTATTAAAAAAATTCATTGAAATTCGTTAAAAATTATGCAATCAAAATCGCGATTGCAAATTTAGATACCATCTAGCTTGAAGTATAATTTTCCAAAGGAAAACGCTACTCTTTTGGTCCATATCAGTGTTCTTAACTTAGATATTACCCGTTTGTACTTTCTTAATTACCTCTTCATTATGGACATGAAAATGTTTTCGATCCATAACATCCTCCACTTAGTCATCGAAACCCCGAATTCATCTACTTGCACCTCCAAAGAACTGAGGTTCTTTGTTGTTAACTATTCATACTCTAATTTTACAATTCTCAAAGATTGCTTTTGCTGGTTAATCTAATTAACCAGCAAAAGTTTAAATACTGGTTAATATTAATATTTATTGCAAAGTCATGGCTTTGTTGAGTCAGCATAATTGGTATGCGTAATTCGCATGCCAAACTGCATGAATATAACTTAAACAGTTCCAGTTATGATAATGTAGAGATTTTAGAGAAATGTTTAAATTTAAGAGAATCCTTATTTCATGAACTCGTCCACATGAAAATCAAGCCCGATGCTGAAAAAGTTGCAGACATATAGAATCAATATTTTTTATTAAATTGTAATCAAATATTTTTTTATTGCAAATCAGTCATTTTGTACTCATATTTATTTATTTGCTAAACTTAAACATAGCTAGTTCACGAGTGAAGCAAGGTACAATACAAATAATACAATTTGTAACAGTTGGAATCTGCATAATGTTTTCCCATTTACACAGTTAGATATAATGCAATAGTGCTCAATGCATACCAGCAGGTAAGTTGAACCATGGAACCATTCAGGCCCAACAAATTCGTTGATAAGTTGACTTGAGTTGTCCAAATGATTTCAGAAACGTTATGCTGAAAATCGCAACTTTCCCACTATTATTCATTTGCACAGATGAGGCAATCTTTTCACAGAATGAAATAATAAACTTCTGCAACACTCGTCACTGGGACATCGAAAATCCCCATACCAGAAGGGACATCCAACATCGACTTTCAATGAATATTTGCGCAGAATGGTGAGAAATTATTTAATTGGACTTTTGAAATTCAAAATCGGTTGAATAGTAATAGTAATTTAATATGATTTACCAACACAATTGTAGGTTGTGGCTTTGAATGTGGGGTAAGTTATGTGGTTTTATAATAATAATAATAATCATTGAGATATGTGGATTGGAAGATTTGGACCCGTTTCCTGACCAAGTCGTGGGCTTGAATTCTTTAGACTTCCATTTTTGGGGTTATTTGCAATACTTTTTGCATGCCACGGAGGCTGAAAACAAATCGAACTACGTCGACGAAGTTTTACCCATGCAGATGCGATACGTGCTGGTCTGCAAAGTTTATCACGTGTGTGACCAAACTAGAAGCTTCAGGAATGCATTTTGAACATTTTTTTGTGAACATGATACGAATGATTTTTCTGTGTTGCAGGAGGTATGTAAATGCACACGAATTAGGAAAACATTCAATTAGAGTGTCATTGTTTTATTTTCAATTATTTCTACTATGGTATACTATAACAAGAATGTAATGTCGAACAAATTATCATAAGTTTTGTATCACATAAGTGATTTTGTGTTAAACTAAACACAGTTTCTTTTCATAGCAACTAGGCATATTTCCTACTTTATCTCACCGGCCTTCATTTTAATTATAATTTCATTAATTAAAGTTTACGGTATTATGTACTGTTGCAAACACAGTTCTTATTTTTGCACTACACCACACTTTCTATAGTCTAAATTGCTGTAGTACTCTAGCTATTTATAATTTTAGTAAGCAAATACTACTCCATTGAGTTAGTTTCTCAAGACAATCTTGATTTTTCAACTTAAAGACAGATTTTCTTTATTAGACCTTTTTATTTATTCTATCCTCAGGAACAACCATACTAAATATTTGTACCTCCTCATGAGATACTCTGTATAATCAAAAATAATTTAAATAAACAATTAAATGTGTAATTAATTGATTGTGTAAGCGGGTGCTTACACAATTAAAAGTAAGTTATACTAATAATAATAATTATTATTATTAATAATAATAATAAGTTTCCTGGTGCGTCGTAGAAGATTGTACCGCTGTACCGCCTTTAGTTTCGTTTGTACCCTTAGAGATTCGTTAGTACCTATTTTGAAAGATAGGGGTGAGTCATAACTTGGACAGTTTTAAAGATATATTAATTGTATAAGCGGGTGCTTTAGTAAGTTATATTAATATTAATAATAATAACAAGTTTCCTGGTGCGTCGTAGAAGATTGCACCGGTGTACCGCCTTTAGTTTCGTTTGCACCCTTGGGGGTTCGTTAATACCCATTTTAGAAAATAGGGGTGAAGATATTTTAATTCTGTAAGAGACACTGCTTTCGGCTTTTTTTTATTTTGTTAGTTTTTAATCCTTTCAGCTTTTTTTAAAATTTTTGATCTTATTTAGTTTTGGCTATTTGTTTTGTTTGTTTTCGATTCTTTTTACTTTTTTTGTTCTTATTTTTGATCTTTTCTTTCGTAATTTTAAAACTTTAGTTATTTTTTTACGAATTTGTTTGGCAGCGTTAATATACAGTGGGGTGTTTAATAAAGAGTGGAGAATTATTAGTGGTGAAAGGCAATAAATGAATATTAAAGGTTGGAAGTAGTGCTTTGTGTACTGTTTTAAGATATTGCAGATTTGTTGGAATTTGTAATTAGTATTATTCTATTATTATATCTATTTATTGTATCTATGTATTGTATATTATTGTATCTATTATTCTAAATAATAGAGATATAGTATAGAGAAGTAGACATAGTAGAAGGCCATAATGAGAAATAGCTGGTTCAAAAATACGGTAATTGGACAAAAAATTCGTTGGTAAAATAATGGCAAAAATGTGGCCATTATTTGCCTGTTTCAGCCTATAGACCATTCAAGGTCATAATAGAATTTTTATTTTATTGCAATAGTTTAGGTTTTAAACTTTAGAAATTACAGAACCTATTGAGTTAAAAAATTTCACATTTAACAATAATAACAATTATATGTTGTGCAGACTACAATTACAGATTACATAACGAATGTAAACAAATGCAAATGGTCAAGTTAACGCCATGTGGCGATTTTTTCCACCTAACCAAACTTAAAGAAAAACATTAATTTAATAGAAATAAATGTGATGACATAAATAAAGATGGCATTATTAAGCGCAAATGATAATAGAAGTAAACATACTAATAGAAAAACTTAACATATTTACGTTCATTGGAGTTCTAATTCTAAAAACAAAACTCATTTGGTGCTTGTTGGTAGAGGTCGCCATTTGCGATGTATTAATGATATAAAATGCGCCCAAACATAGCAATTCTTGAAGTTAGAACTTACCCCTATGTTTGAAACTGGGTACAAAATCACCTCTAAGGGTACAAACCCTCTACGACAGAACTAGATATAGCAACAGCTTACAAAATTAAAATATCTTCAAAAATGTCGAAGTTAGGACTCAACCCTATTTTTAAACATGGGTACCAACGAACCTGTAAGGGTACAAACGAAACTAGAGGAGGTACAACCCTCTACCACACACCAAGAAATAACATCCGCTTACAGAATTAAGATATCTTTGAAAATGTCGACGTTAGGACTCACTCCTGCTTTCACAAAACCGTACAGGCGGACACAAGTGATGCTGAATTGAATTGCATTAGAAAAACTAAGTTATCTCAAACTAGGCTGGTGGTTTTTTTTCAGCCCATAAAAACTTGCAAATGGATACAAACGAAGGGAATCGAATGCATATGTAAAAAATGAATTTACTTTCAGTCGGGTGCTAAGTCAAATAGGTTTTCCTGAATATCCACAGAAATTGCACAATACGTACCAAATTGGATTTGCCACAACATAAAAAAAACATAATTCCAACATAGTTCGTAACATATTATCACAATATTATCGTAACATATATTGATAGATTATTCCCTAAAGGGAGATAATAATTAATAATAATTCGTCCCATTATTCCCGATGAAGACAAAGTAAGATAGTTAGCGAAAAATGTTAGTTACAAAAATTTTAGTAAATTTGAATAAATAAAAATTATATACTTATATGCTAAAACAAAGTTGTTTTTTTAAAATTTTTGTTTTTAATGAAAAAACTAATTACACAGAATTAGTCAAAAACGCATGGCAAAACAAGACTGCTCTTTTAATCAAACACTCTGTATATCACCCGATATTTCAATTCTATTCGAAATTCTAAAAAATACAGTGTGGAACAGCCAAATGGAATAAATTCGATATCTTCATGTTTTGACACACGTCAAGGAAATGCCGAAATTAGTCAATTTTAGATTCTGAAATGTCATGCAGCAACGTAAAAATTTCATCCCTAAAGTCAATCCCCTTCGGGTGACAGTTGCAACCTCCAAATTTTTAAATTGGAACCAGGGATTTGTGAAATTTCATTTGAAAGGTCTTTTCATTCTCTACTTAAAAATGTCTTGGTTTTAAACTTTATTGCAAAAATTAACAGTAAAAAAATATTCTCAGGTGATTGACGAAATTCGCTACAACAAACTAAAAACTTCGTAACTAATCCGTTTCGTTCTTAATAATTAACAAAATACAAAATAAATCAATCTCTATGTATGAGGTTTTCAAAACGCATGCCTCGAACGTCTTGACAGCATCCTAATCTTAAATAAAACTATCTTCTAACGTTAATCAACATCAGAGTTGTGACGAACCTAGTCATAAGTGTTATTCTTCCTCTTAAATCAGCTAGATCGCGTAGATTAGTACCATACTCTTCACATATCTCCATAAGAAGAAGTCTAATGGCGTAAAATCAGGTGATCGTGCTGGCCATTCTAACGATCCGTGCCTCTCTATCCACCGATTTGGAAATTTTAAGTCGACGTACTGCCGGATTGGTAATACCTATTGGTTTGGTAATATGGTGGTGCTCCATCCTACTAGAACCATATCACATTAGCTGGAACTTGTGGAATCGTTTGAGCGGGATATGACCAATCAATGAAAAAGGGACCAAAAAACATTAACATTTTCGGACTTTTGTGTATGTAATTTTCTGAGGGTTTTGTTCAGACCAGAACGACAGTGTTGACGAATAACATGACCATGAAGTGGACTCATCAGAAAACAACACATTTTCTAGTTGCATAACATTGTTATCTAACATTTGCATCAATTGTTCACAAAAATACGTTCTTCTATCAAAGTCGTCTTCATGGAGCTTCTGAATTGGTGTCAGTTTATTGGGGTGCATTTTATTTTATTTTAATACGCAAAGACTCGAGGAATGACTAACATTGAAAGCTGAAGCTGCTTAAAGAGTAGAGTATTGTGGGTTTTCTACAAACTGAAGCATTATATGCAATTTGGTATCGTTACTGAGTGTATTGGATGGTTCCTTTTTTATCGGCCGTACATGTCCACGTTCACGAAACTGTTTTTATTTAGTAAAAACAATTTTACTAATTGTGAAATTTTTCTTCTGATAGAAATACCAACCATCTGTAGCATTGTTATTTTATGCATTTCTGTTAAATAAATCCTGTTTCTGAAATTGCGCAACACTGTCAACTGTCACACAAAACACTTTGCTACTGTCACAAGACACAGCAAGGTGCTACGGCGTTTTCAACAAAACTTACAATGCCCAACTTGCGACGA
>JAWQRJ010000545.1:0-20077 GCA_033557515.1 Diorygopyx duplodentatus | reverse complement strand
CTCTAAACACATGTAAATTTGAATCACTCCAATAATGGGAATTGCGTCGATTAAAGACACAATTGTTTGTAAATTTAGCTTCGTCTGTCCAAATGATATTGTCCAAAAAAAAAAATTGTTTCCTGCGTCCAAGTTAGGATAATTCACAGAATGCCACTCGTCTTGGAAAATCAGTTTCTTTTAGATGTTGGACTACGGAAAATGCGTATGGACGAAATTTATGTTTGAGTAATATTCTATGAACTGTTGATTTAGATAATCCTGACTCTAACGCAGCTTGTCTTACAGACATTGTTGGATACGCTGCGAAATGTTCCAAAACAGCAATTTCAACATTCTCATTATTAACGAGAGGTTTATTTCTTTACAAAGTGACAACTTTTACATTTATTTAGCGTTTGATTTTTTTCCGACTAAGAGTAATTGAACTTAAAATCCGCAGAAAAATCGCCATATAAAAATATTAAATTGGCAATATTTCGAAAACTACAAATTTTCGCAATGAACAACCTTACACAAGCTTACGCTTATTTTTAATGCTAAATAAGTTAAATTTATAAAATTTGGGGGTTTCCATTTGAAAAAATTGGTTTTTGGCAGATTTCTCAATTACATATTTAATCTTATTTTTGGAACATCCTGTACTAATAGTTATCAAAATTTTATAAAAAATCTTAGATAAAAAATCAAATTTTTAGATTTCTCCTAACTATAGTTTTTCCATAATTGATCGCAGCGGTTGTCGGTGGGATACCCAGTATATCTATTTTTAAAACCGTTTATAACAATTTTAGATGAAAATTGTTATAAACGGTTAAATATTCGAAATGATGTGCATTATTTTGTAAACAATAATACAATAGATTTTCGAATTCCGTTTTAATTTTCAAACACTTTTTTCTTGTTACCCTTCTTATGTCTCTCCACTCCCTTATAATTCGTTGCCGAAGGTTTTGAATTGTTGCAGGGTGTGTTCTGTAAATAATAGATTTTAAGTATCCCCTCCCTCTTCTTCCAAGCCACTACGCCGGAAATCTGCCATTTAAGTAATAAAAAAATAAAATGGTGAGCTAGTAGGGTATAGTATGGAGAAAATGAAGCACATCTTGTTCGTAATGGATCAGGTTCAAATGCGGATTTCCGTCAATATCTACCTGAGATTCCAAATTTTGGATAATAAGTGGTTCAGTGATGATGGTTTCTAACATAAGTATGTATTTCTATTCAGATTTCTCCAATAAATAAAGGCCCGATAATGCTATCGCCTAATATTCCTGCTCAAACTTTTTTTTTAAACCTGACCTACGAAAACATGTAAATTTTCGTTAGGCAAGAATTCTCGTTCAGAAATTGAAGTATGTAGTCGATGTCGATGGTATGTAGTTAATCCCGATCTGAATGCCATTAGGTGTTCAAATCGGCAAATCCCTGGCATCTAAAATATTTGACATTGACGTACATGAAATTTAAACAATTTATGTATATTACGCCCAACTATATCATGGAAAAAATTAACTACATATCAGCCTCGATCCATGAATTGGCTCTAGATTTATCGAATAATTGTATTAATTATATATTAATATAATAATAATATATATTTTTAATAATTTTTATAATATTTTTATAATTTATATTATATTATAATATAATATATTAATATTAATTGTATTAATAATTATCGAATAATAGAGAATATTATTCTCTATTACGCTATTACGTTGTTGTATAGAAGACGCACCTAGTGTTACAAAAAACTGAGTGGGTAGATCACTTACAGGACTTTGTCTCACTTAACCCCCCGATCTTGAAACTTAGACTTTTGGCAAACAAATATTTAAATATGTGATATGCGAGTACTTTAAATGATACTTTAAATGTCAAATAACTTCTAAGCGGTGCGACTTTGGACAATGTATGTTGAATAAAATCGATCGCAAATTTGACAAGGAATTTAATAAATGGGTACGTTCTGGCAAGCACTGCGGACCATAGTAAGTTCGGCACGGCATACAAAGATGGCACTAGCAGTCCATAAAAATTTCAAATAATATAAATATAAAGATGGTGCTAGCAGTTTCAACTGATCTAAAATTACGTTTTAATTATTGTCAAGCTTGAAATGTTATATGTTAGACTTAAAATGTCAGTTCTGTTAAATATTATTTCTATCCACAACTACAATTTTCTTTACAATCTGCGTATTTTTCAATAAATTTTGCGAATTATTAAAGCAGATTTTAAAGAAATTAAATTAATTGGTTGGACTGTAAAGCCTATAATATAATTTACCTTCATTTTCCAAAATTGTCTTCCTAAAATGATAAAAGTGTAAATACTTTTCAATACAGATGTCAATCAATTTTGTTAAAAATAAAATATATTTTATGGATATTACTTAATAAAAAATCTTTTCATTTAAAAAATAAACTTCAAACAAATAATTACAAACGACAAAAATTGAAAACAATAAAAATATCATATTATATTGATTTACTCAAAAATAAGCACACCTTTTCCTGTGAATAAAATATCGATGAGACTTTTTGAAAGAAAACATATTCTATTCACAGGAAAAGATGTTTATTTTTGATAAAAAGAAGCATATAGTATCATTTGTGAATGATATTCTCCATATAGGAGTGAACTTATTATAAACAATAAAGAAGCAACCATACTTTATTTAAACTTGAAAACAAGTTTTCTTTTTTTAAGTATTCTTTTGTATATAGAAGCAGAAAAAGTAGTTAATAACATGAAATATAGATAATGTGTTTTGATGTAACTAACAATAAATAGAAGAGATTGTAAAAATTTGAATTATTTTAATTAATTTTAATAAATGGAAAATTTGGAAAGTTTTGAATAAATTTTAATTTCCTTTGGATGATAGCAAAGAAGAAATTGCAAGAAATATTAATGCAAAAAATGAAATATTAAATGCAAAAGTCACTATTCATCGGGTCATCATGTATTGACAACAACTTTTAAACAACAAAAAAACACAAAATTTTACATAATTAATTTGTTGTTATTTTTTTTTCTTGGTGAAGCCCCGTTACCTAAAGTCTTAAATCTGTTGGAGAAACGAAATTCAAACTATGTTGGATTCTGGGCACATAGGGATTTGCAGACAACAAAACTGAATGAGAAATACCATTTTGGCTACTACGGATGGAGGGACTGACGGAGGCAACTCCATCTCCATTTATCCAGGTTTACAACACCATTGCAACATTTACTTTCTTTTACTTTTTTACCTTTAAGTGTAAGAGAGTATTACATTGGTTAAAAAAAAATCTGGGTAAGATTTTGATATATCTTGATTAATTACATTAATAACATGAAATATAGATCATGTATTTTGATGTAATTAACAATAAATAGAAAAGATAGTAAAAATTTGAATTATTTTGATTAATTTTAATGAATGGAAAATTTTAGTTAGGTCAATCTAAGACTAATAGTGCAATTTTTGGCAATTGGTCGCTATCGCCACCCATCTGTCTGTCTGTACGTCCGTCTATTAGGAACACTTTTCCTATTTTTATTTATTTTACGAGAAAAAGTTTCTAATAAAAGTTTCATTGTTTCAAATGTAATTTTTTGCAAAAAAAACTTCAAATAACTTTTAAACTATACTGTGTGTCGCAGGTTAGCGTGAATAAAATTAGTAAAATGGTTATGAAAAAAAAATTCAAAAACCCTTGGAACCCCAACCCAACTTTGTTTAAAAAAATACATATTTATTTTTTTTAAATTTAATTGTCCAATAACTCTTAAAGGTTGACACTTTAGCCAAACGTATGTTTAATAAAATAGACCGTAAATTCCATAGAGAACCCAAAAATGTAATGATGTACAGGGTGTTCCATTTACAAAATTTAAGTTGCATTGCGTCTAGAAGAAATGTCCCATTTATATATGAAAATAACATTACGTTATGGGGGTACTAAGTACTGTCACTTTCATTGGATTTTTTGCTGAAATAGACTCTAAGATAGGATTCGCATTACCGCACCTCTATATATTGAATATAATTTTTTTGCAAATAATTTTCAATAACTCCTAAACCATGCCATTTTGGTCAAATGTACGGTTAATAAAATAAATCATAAATTTCATAAGGATCCTAAAAATGTAATAATATACAGGGTGTTCCCATTAAAAATCTGAAGTTGCATAGCGTCTCGATGTAATGGGATATCCTGCATATATGAAAATACTTAAAGAGAGAAAGAAAAAATTCAGAGAGAAAGACTGAAACCATGCAGCTTTTATTTCAAACTTTTTTAAATAAAAGGATTAGAAATTGTAGAAGTGTGGACCACAAACTAATTGTGTAACGAATAGCCGGGCGGATGGTCGGACAGACCAATGGCCAAAAATGATTATTATCAGCCTGATGATTATCATTAGTCTTAGAATACCATAATTCGTCCGGATATTAAAATCTCACCATCAAAATTTTGGACCGAATGCATTACTTTGTCTTTATATGAGAGAACGTAAAAATTAACTACATATCAGCCTCGGCGCATGAATTGACTCTAGATTTATCGAATAATAGTATAAATTAAGCGAATAATGTTTTGGTGACGAATAAAATCAGTCACCAAATAAAAAAGTCAGCATCAAACATTCTTACTCTCTATAGTGTTACAAGAAAAACTTGAAATGGTGATAATTTTTATAAACTTCATTTCTTAATAAACTTGTACAAGAAATATGAAGCAGGATTTAAAAATACTACCAGTACTATAAGGAATGAAAAATGATAGGCAAAAATATCAGCAGAAATAAAGATATACTCTAGCAAACAATGCAGTGATAATGGAAATATTTGATACAAAAGTATATGAAAAATTGGACAATATCGGGGACAGTTGTTAATGGAATAAATATTATAACTACAGATTTAGAAGTTGATATGTAATAACCTTAAGTTACCCATAGAGTCTGCAACCTTAAGCAACCAAAAAAAAAACTACACCTGTTTTTCAATGTTGATTGTATTTCTTCCAAAATTACACTTACGTTTTAATGTAGGTCCAATACTTCGCAATAGGGCTTCATGAGCTTCCCTTGTTATTCGAAAATTACTTTGAAACTCCAAACTGTTATAATTCTGAATTACAAAGTTAATGTTATGCCGTATATTGTACACTATGTTTATATGTTCCAATAATTTTATCATCCAATAATGAATTGAAACCGTCTAATAATAGATCTTTCCACTCATTTAACAAATGCAACTGTAAAACATTAGAAAATACTTCTAGTTCATTACTTGTTAAATCTAGTGGAATTTACACAAGACATACCAGAGATTTAAAAAAATTAAAGGTATGGCCCCGCTTACAGAACGAAAAAGGAAATTTTACTGTTTTTAAAAGCAAGTCTTCTATCTAGTCTACGTCTCATTTACAATTAATCTTAAGATCCGGATTGGTTACCAAGAATGCATGCAGTTAACAAAGTGAACATATTTATCACTCTTAGTATCATATCTATAAGAACCCACGGAACGTATTCTAGAATTTTCTTTGCATCTTATTAATAACTCACATTAATATTCACTTAAACAACTGATTAACGTTTTTAATCCAATAAACAACCAAACACCGGACAGTTTATTACAATTTATCGACATCATTATAACCCTTACATGAACTGCTGCACTTTTTTAATTCACTTTTTCCACCAAGTCAATTTACACTTTCAAGTCATCTATTTGCAAATCCACAGCTTGCGCCGATAAAAATTTAATAGCTCCACTGTCTACGGTCTCGGTACATTCTTTACTTTCATATTATATCACATTTGCTATTCAAGGTGCTGCTGCGTGTATCAGATATGGGGTTATTATATTATAAGGTGATAAATAGCGCTGGCGTTCACATTTTATTAGACTGCCTATATATCACGCCAGGCATATCGGGCATTAAATTCTTGTTAGAAGGTAGCCGGGTAATATGTTTCTACGGTTTTTGAAACTGTCGAGTTCAAAATATGCGGCACGTATCGTGTACGGGAGTATTTAAATCATTTATAAATATCACGTTGTTGGGATTCTTTTTGCTGGTAGGTTTGTTAGACCTTGATACCGTTTTGGGTGCGACTCTAGGTGTGGACACTGGATGAGAAAAAAATAGATGCCGACGTCTTCCTTTTTGCATCTCTAATGATGGCCAACGGGTGGGGATAATTGGAGAACTAATAATGTCAAGAAAACCGGACTTGATCACAACAGCAATTAGATTACAGAAAATAGTTTTTTTTTAAATTAAAATCAGATTGGGAAATTAATCGTTTTAACCTAATTCTTTACTTTTGCTTGTATACAAAAATAGCATAAAATTTCAGCGGGCGGTCTCACAAACCTGAGTCAGGATTAAGAAGCTCATCTTGTAGTTGTAAGAACATGAAAGTTTTTAAAGGAAATTATAGTATTAAAGATTTTTCTAATTCATGACAAAATCGAATCTTTTAGTTCTCTTCCTACCATATTGAAGTACAAATTCTCAAACTTAGCTTTGTTCGTTCCCCATATATTTCTAATGGACGGTCCACAGTAGACCCCCCCTGTATAATTGCAATTTTTTAACTTAATTTCGATTTAATGTCAGACCAATTCAAACTATGTTTTCGGTAATCAATAAATGGAGAAAAAATGCTCTAGAAGTAGCACAAACGGACACATTTTGAAAGTATCTCCAAATACACTAAGGTATAATTTTGGTTAGGTTAGTTATGGTTGAATAGCCAAAAATTGGCAAAATTCATAATTATTTTTGTTTTTGCACAGGTAATTACTCCAACTACAATTTTCCGCTTGAAATGTTTGCTGAAACAAACTCTGGAGGCTTTGCATATTTTCTGTTATCGTGATATATTATACTCCTTGATTTATTAACACTTTGCATTGCAAATCGATATCCGTTTGCTTGTATACTAAATAACCGTTTAACGAATAACTTGTTACCATTAAATGAAGTATTTTTTCGCAAAAACTGGAACACTAGAGGAAAGAAGTCTGGGGGAATGGCAAAAGAAGTAAGACAGGTTAATTGGGAAAATACGTTGAACGTCACAAACATCGACGTCCATCGGATTGTAATCGTCTTGGCGTGTTCTTATTGCAGTCACGAACAGCGATATGCTTTTCTGTTGCGTCGTGGATAAATATCTGAAAATCACTGACCCGTACCACTACCTATCTGTAATTATTACAGGTGAAGACAACAGGACTAGACTGTACCGATAAAATGCCAGACCGTATCATTAGACCAGAGGCAACGCCACAGACAATTAAGGTTCATTCAGAAAGGATGAACGCAACTGAAACCTAACTGATCTAAGGTCTATTTGAATAATATTCATAAATGTTATTTAAGAATAGGTTAATCACGTGTATTCATTTTATTGACCAGCGTATTACAAAACATTTTTATCCTTTATAAAATTTTGATATTTTGTAAGATTTTGTCAGAAACAAATTACTTATCCGTTTAAGTGGTCGCAGAGAACAGTAAAATATGTTTTAATATTATTAAGCCTTTATTGAATTCCGAGTATATACAATCATAAAATAAATGTAATTCTAAGAAAATGCATACTGAATTCTGGACCCTTAGTACTTTGGATCCAATAAAGCAGTGGTTAAATATTGTGAGAAGAAAGTGTGTTGAAAAAAATCTGAAATTTTGTAGAAATAACCATCTTTATTATAATGTAAGTATATACTCATTTTTTAATACGCCAAATAAAATACAAAAACGCACGTCAATTTAGTTTTGCCCAGGAAATGGAATCAATTGAATCAGTGGACAATCAAATGGAATCAGTGGATAACCAAATTGAATCACGTTTTAAAATGTGTTTTTTCCACTGATTTGAAAGTCGACCAACGCAAAATTTCGTACCACTGGAGGCAAGAGCTCCTGTGATAGCAAATTTACTATGACAAGAGCTTTTGAAAATAGTGTTCTATTTCCTCTATTTTCATCTTCGACAAACGAGTCTAAAATTTTTCTTTTACATTTCTATGATACCTACCTTACTTCACACATCTCCATTTCTTCATCATTTGCGCACTCTTTCCATTTCTTCTCCTAACTTTGACCTTCTTTGATGTAAACTTGGAAAATCCACTACATAGTCCAGGAGAAAGAAAAGGTCCTTGATGGTTGTTAGATTCCTTATTTTGATCTTCATTGCTTTTAGTTACAGGAACATTTAACGGGAATTTAGTGTTTTTACTCGTTTTAAAGTCGGTCAGTAACGACAATTTTATGGGTGATTCCAACACACTCTGCTACTTGATGGATACTTATTGGCATTCCTGGATGGTGAAGCAGCCAACTGACCACTCCAAATTTGTAGTGATTTTTGAAAGAAGCATAAACACTAGCACCCAGCAGTTGTAATCGATGGCTGCAATTGGAAATCATGTGAATCTTGAAAATGAGATAAAATAATCACAGGTGATAAGATAATCTCCTACAGTACCAATTATGCAAAATGTAGTTATATTTTGCCCCCCATCGCCACTTGCCATGTTTTTTTTTTCGGATTTCGGACAGTTATAGTTGTTGTTTTGTCCAAAAACTGTCGTCATCCTTGACAGACTAATTTACGGAATTTAAGTACTCAAAAGTGCGGATACTTAAACATTTATTAAACAAAGTCAAAATTGATGTTTGAAATTTTGGGTTTTATGGCTGGTCCTTAATTTTTGCCATTAAACAGGCAGCAAGGTTAGATTCAGTTATTGTGAGATTACATGTTTTCGTTTCCAACCTGGAGGGTCAAACGTAGACGGTAACCAGTGTTCCCATTACTTACTCAATTTGACTCATTTGTAATGTCTATTTGCAACAACAAAAATTACTGAAAAAGTATAGAGAAATTGTCAAAAAAATTTTGAGGTAGAAGCATGGAGATCAAGCCAATACACAACTAGCAAGTCTAATAAGCAGTTTGGATAAAGTTAAAACCCAAGAATTACTTCAAGTAACGAATATCAATTTTGAGTGACAATATTTGGCCAATCTTACTCGACTGGTTATATAGAAACAAGCGTCAATGAGTGTTGCCATTGGCCAATATTTGGGATCCTGTATTAATTAAATTAATTTTACCTCTGCAGTGTATATTTCTTAATTTGGATACGTACAACTGGTGGTACTGCATCGCTGCTTTCAAGTTTCCCGTGTCGGCTTTTAAGTTGTTTTTCGTTGATATAAATTTGTTTAAACTAGATCAACATATAAATGTTGATTTATAAATGTTATTCATAGTTGTGTTAAACTTTTAAGTATGTAGATATTAGGGTGGCCTCAAGCTATTTGGGGATTTTTTTCGGCTTTTCTTCTGGGACACCCGCCTAAAAGTTGCTAATTGGTTAGAAAATGAGATTGGCAAAGTTTCAGCTCAATTGGATAACGTTAACCGGTACCTCATCGAGGTTGAAGTCTTGAAAATATGTGATTTTTGGCTTTCTTTGGCCCAGTTTTTCCTTCCTAATTTTTGTCTCATTTAATAGAAAATGTTGTTGCTTTGAACTTTTAGTCCCATCAATTTTTTGCTAAAACATAGATTTAATGGTATTTAATATTTTTCAGATTAGCTCATGATCCATATCCACAAAATCGGCCTAGTAAGTAGAAAATTGCAACAGAAATAATTTAATTACTTTTGATCATATTTTATCTTTTGTATTATTTACATTTAAAGATAAAAAACTGAACAACTTTTGTAACTTTATAACTATTTTCACTAATTATAGTTAATTAATAGGTACCTAGTTATATCCCTGAAAAAGAAGAGTCTCATCGATTTGTATTGTAGTTGAAGTATATTCAAAACCGCCTCGATGAAGTAAGGAGATTATTAACAAAAAGTTGTCTTTATTGTTAGATAGGTGATTTATGATAGGGACACAGTTCGAATAATATCAGCTACTGTAGAGGCGTTATGACCCACAGAATTTAATTGTAAGTAGAAGTATAATACGACTCCGCAGACAGCTATTTCGTAAACAAAGGATTATCAAAAACAGATTCAAAAATTCCAATTTAGAGGGGGCTGTTGTGCACTGGGATGGAAAACTGGGTTGGTAGCTCGAAGAATGTCAAGGCGGCATTCCATTTGGGCTTTCACACTAGACACAGCATCTATGATCCTGACATTGGGTGTTTCAATATCTTTTCTTTTAAATATTTTTAATTTTTTAAAACGTTTATGAAGAATTTTCATAACTGTTGTCCGAGGTATTTGCAGTTCACTTTTAATTCTGTCACACTAGACCGGCCACTTCTGAGAAGGTCGTAAACGCTGCCAGTTAATTTAAATTTTTCGTGCCATTGTTTTATTGATTTCATGTCTGGAGGTATTCGTCCATAACAATTTCGAAATTTACGTTGAAAACTAACTGGCATTTTGATAACAATGGAATGAAATTTCTGCATAAGTGGCGCCATCTGATGGACTAAAAAAAACTTAAGAACATGACTTTTCCATAATAAAAATTTTACAGTATTACATTCAATGGTTATTTCGTAATAATTTTTTGTAGCCAGGAAAGACTTTGCCACCCTAAATATTAAAACCCTGCAAAAAATATAAAAATTGCTATCTTTTCAGTGGTCAATTTTCATTAACAGATTTAGAAAAAAAGGTATTAGAGACATTTATTTATTTATAATTAATATTTATGTAAAAGCGTGGTTCAACGCCCCCAAACCCACTTTAGCCCCCAACCAAGACCTAAAATTATTAAAATCATTTGTTGACTACAGAAAAATTGATAAAGAGGTTGAAGACTCTAAAATGATGAAACATCTTTGGTATCTTAACTCGGAGCAAGTTGCAGTTTCATTTTTCGATGATACTTTGGAAGAAAATAGTCAAAATAAGCATGGGTGTAAAATTAATGTCATTTGAAGAAGAAGAAGAAAATGATGCTGATGATGATAGGGATGTAGAGCAACAATAGGTCTCAAAGAAGTGGATCATTTATTGGACAAAGAAGTCGATTTTTTGTTTCCCCTCAACTATAAATTTTTTAAGAGATTTGAAATTAATATACATTTTTTAATTACTGATCCTTACGTATGGTGTGAAAATGAACATTATTTGAAAGCAAAAAAATAGCGAACGGTTTTAAGGTTGTAATGACACAGCTGAAAGGGGAATAAAATTCCTTCATTAAGACTTCAATTCCTGTTTAACGAAAGACGAAGAGCAACGGCAGTTTCTGTTACAGGTTATATCTGAGTGTAGAAAATTTTCCTGACTCTTCAAAAGCCATCTTATCTAGGGCATTACCACCTTAATGTGATTTCTAATTTCCTAATGTTGATGTAATTTCTTTTCTTTATAATGTTTCCTTTTTTATACCGCAACATTAATATTGAAATGCCATTGAACATTATTTGTTTTCATTCTTTCTTTGCCCTTTTTTCTACGAATTCCTTTATTTTCAATTTGGATTTTGCTCATTTACTTTCCAAAACACTTTTAACTAAATGATAATTTTTATGTACAAAATTAAAAATAAATAAGTCTGGAAAACAGATGCAATTGAATGTTGCAATGTTTTTACGCATTTTCACGAAAAGTCAATTTTGAGAATATGGATCACGACCTGACCTGAAAAATGCAAAATATCATTAAATCAAAGTTTTCGCAAAAAAATGATGAGAGTAAAACTTCAAGCCAAAAACATTTTTTATGAAATGAAACCAGAATCAGGTTTCTAGGACGAATTGTTTTCATTTTATGAAGGGAAAACTGCAATTTTCTTCAAGAATCGTGATTTTTCAAAACTTCAACCTCAGTGAGGCACGGGTTAATGTTATCCAATTGAATTTTTGCCAATCTCATTTTCTAGCCAATTAGCAACTTTTAGGTGGGTGCCCCAGAAAAAAATCGAACATTGATTTCTTGTGACCGCCCTAATGTACTTATGTCGGAAGATGCGAAAAGCACATTAACGCCCCCATTCATAAAAAAGAATTTATCAAAAAGTCGTTTACTTACCAAATAGTATCTATACTAAACAAAAATTTAAAAACAGTTGGGATGTGCGCGTTCGTTATCTCATGAAGGAGATCTCCTGAAGCCGCTTGTGGAAAGTTGTTTTTAAGGATCAGAATGCTATATTGACTAATTAATTAACATTTTTGTATCTATATATTTGGACCTAGCAATCAACTTCCCAATACCCTCCCCTTTTTCTGTTTATTTTTCTTTTGTTGCTATAGCCATACAACATACTTTCTATTAATTGTATTAATTGAATTTTCTTTTGGTTTTGGGTGTTCTGTTACGTTTTTTTTTGTTTTTGTTACTACGGTGCTTTGGAAGAGCTGTAGCTATCTGTCGAAAAGCACCCTTTATTCCACATACATGCAACATCAAATAAATTAAGTAATGTATATGTATTTGATCATTGTGTATGTAGGTATTGGAATAATAAATTATTATTATTAAAGGGACGTCACAGCACCCTAATTCCTTTGATTTCTGTTCTTGATCATTGATCATCGAGATCCATAAAGACGTCTTGCTGTAGGCTTCGTTTTGTGTGGATGCTTTTCTTGTCCAGCGAAAAGTAGGCAGCGCTATCGCTTTTGGTAAGGTTAGATAGGTACTCCTTGGTGATTTCTATTATAAATTCATTCCTTATGAACGATGGAACATTACCAGGCATACTCAATAGTATATTTTGAAATACTTGTAAACTTTTGACGTTCCTTTCGGACGTGTTATCCCAGATACTGCATGCGTAACTCATAATTGGTCGTAACAATGATTTATAGAAAAGTATTAATCTGGTGTGAACAGTTTTTCAAAGAGTTTTGAGAATATTGTCAACAGACTAATAGATCGGTAGCTCATCAGGAGAGTTTTTCCATATTCTAGGAAAGTACCCCAGGCGAAAACAAATATTAAATATAGTATTTAGAAGGGCTAAGACCTTATTGGGTAAATTCTTTATGGTTGCATTAGGAACCGAATCGTGACCAGGAGATTTTTTAGGATGAATGTGTTCGAGGTAATTTTTGACTTCCGTTGGACTAGAAGGCACAAAATCGTATACTGTCAATAGTTTAATCGTTCGTACTCTTTCTTGAACTTAGTGTTCTAAATTTTGGTCGTTAAGTTTATCAAATTGAGAAGGTTTTTTCCAGATGATGTGAAAATTCCATAACCCTTTATTTGTCTGTAGTGAAATTCTCATTATGTTTAATGTTTGTGGGCTTCGTTGTTGGTTGTCTTAAAACTCTTGTTATTGATTTCCATAATCCTGGGTTACTTTTCTCAAACTCACTTATATAATGTTGATAGGGTTTCTTGTTTTTTGTTATTCTCTTCTTCGTCTGTTTTTCTCCTTAATTAAATTTAGTTAGTCTCCTTAATGGTGGTGTGCTATAATTGTTTTTGTGTTTAATTTGTTTGGGTGCAGATGCTGGAGTTGTCGAAAGCTTAATATTATTAAGCTAGTGATAAGATCAGTATCTGCTTAGTTGGCTGATGATTGCATTTGGATTGATGCTCTAGTAACATAACATGTATTATTTTTTATAAGAAAATGAATCAGCTTACTCTTCTATGTATAATATAAGCGATCGATTGATTACCATGAATCCATTGTAAATCAATTAAATCAAATTATCCTTGCGCAATGTCAGCCAATTTGCTAACAATTAGCTTATTGTACTCGGGCACCTGATCCTTCATTTATAGAGTGAACAGTGGTGCAAAAAACGTGCTGGCATCGATTAGCGTTGCCAAGAAGAAAAAGAGAAGACAGCTCATATCCTTAGCCCGCGGGCAAAAGGCGGTTCACTTCGAAATTCAAGGATTCGTCCTTGCCAAGGCACCCAAGAAGTAAATACAACTCCATATCCGAAGAACCAGTACACAAGACCGCGTTTTCAACGCTAAACGAAGGAAAATAGAACGGTATAACTTACAGATCGACGAAACAATGGTAACGTACATAAACCATTCTATACGATGTGTACGTCTATAGGTCGTGATATGTCATATACGAGTAAATTACGAAAGGGAAGGTGTAAAAATACGCAGTACAAAATACAAAACACGTGTCCATCGTTAATATCCATTAGATTTCCTTATAAAATATGGTGAATTATAGTCATTTATAAATGTGTGCGTATGGTTTTACTTCGAGTAGATATGAAAAAGTCACTTTTCTATAATTTATTATCGACTATTAATATCTCGTAAAATAAAACAAAAATATGAGGTCGAGTGGAAGGCCAGCCTATATTGGTTTCATATATGAAGAAAAGGCGCTTGGAGTTGCAATGTAAATTCCTTTAATATTTACTGTTATTTTTACAAGACAAACACACGACGTTGTTAAAGTAATCGTGTGTTTATATGCCGTGTTATGAAATAATCCACAGCTAACGATCATGTCTAATGGGCGCATTTTTCATTTACGTCGGAAAATTCTCAGTGCTAAATACCTTGTTATAACTGTATTTACATCTATTTAACCACATTCTTGGTAAAAGTAACTGTTTTATATTTTTTTGTTAGGCTACAGTCCAGTTTTAATCATTAAATTATTTATTAAATTAATTATTAATATGTAAAAGTTTAAATACATTAAAGGGGCTAGTATCGATATTATCATTGGGCATCATTGCAATAGATTGCATAAATAGTAAAATTACAGAGAAATTTATATTAATGTCAGGTTTAGGTCATGTCACTGACAAATCTCAATTCTCAGATACATGCATTGATAGTGTAACAATGTAAAAAAGAAAAAGAGGTTTTGTTTTACATAATTTTAAGTTGATAGTGCCACATAGTGAAAGTGTTAGATTGATTCATCTTGCAAATAGGATTGTTTAGAAATAAAGGGAAAAAACCTTCTTTTATTTGCTTTCTTTTTTATTATTTACTAAGAATACCGGTTTCGAACCCTAAAGGCTCATCATCAGTCCTTAATAGTCAGATATGGTTCATCACATAGGACAGTTTAAAAAAAAATGCTAGAGGCATTTAGCAATAAAACTTTAACATATAGGAACGAAACGAAACGTGACAAATGCTTTAAAACCTTTTACAAAAGTGTAAAAAAGTACAAAAGTGTCACTTTTGTAAAAGTTTTTAAAGCGTTTGTCACGTTTCGTTTCGTTCCTATATGTTAAAGTCTTATTGCTAAATGCCTCTAGCATTTTCTTTTTTAAACTGTCCTATGTGATGAACCATATCTGACTATTAAGGACTGATGGTGAGCCTTTAGGGTTCGAAACCGGTATTCTTAGTAAGTAATAAAAAAGAAAGCAAATAAAAGAAGTTTTTTACCCTTTATTTCTAAACATAGTGAAAGCCCCCTTGCTTTAAATCACTATATAAAATGAATTAATCTTATATTTATAGTTATGTTTAATTATTAGGATAAGATAATTTTTTGTTTTGACGTTTAAAATTAGAATGTATCTTTTCTTTTTTTCATGAATAACCTGTTACTCTATTTAATACTTGATTTTGATAATTATATTTCAACTTTTAGGGTAAGATAATATTTAGAATTATCATTATTTTATCATTTAATATTAGAACACTTCTCCCTATTTTTGCACTATAATAATAGTTTTTATATTTGCGATGTATTTTCGAAAGAAAATTCTCTTTTCTAGAAGAATTTACGGATTTATTTTGATAGCTATGCTTTATTTTTTAGGAAATTTATTTATTTATTTTTTATTTTGTCGTTTAATATTAGAACACTTTTTTCTTTATATAGCATAACGTTAGTTTTTATTCGTCAAGAGTGCATTATTTTATTGATGTTCGCGATTTTTTTTTTGGTAATTTAACTTTGAAAGTCGTAACATTTTATTTATATATTGCTTTGCATACTCCTTGCAAAGTTTTTCTCCAATTTTCATTACTTTTCTTCTTCTTTTTTTTCATTCTTGAATTGTTTTACCATAATTTTTGGGTAGATTAGTCTGATTGGGATCCTTTTGAGTCCGAGATGTCCAGTATTGTACGACAATTAATTTAGTATTATGTAACGCGTTTTGTATCATCTTGCATTCAATAAAGAATTTATTTATTTATAATCAAATATCCATCATGTTTCCCCATCCCTGATGTGTGTTTTAACCCTAAAATTGAGGGGACGTCTCCTCAAAAGGACAGCTTAAGAGATTTTTTGGTTTACAATTAGCTTACACAAGTGTGCATGTAAAAATAAAAATTTAACACATTGTCAATGCGAATGAACAAAACCCAACTGGATTTTAAAATTGGGGAGGCCTTTCATCAATAAATTCCTCCTGTATCTTTTATACTTCTTAGTTATAGAATATTTGAAAACTTTAATAATAATTAATGTGATTTAATGATAGTTCTTTTGGTATAAATGTGTGTCGTAGTTTATACTCAGAACTTCTTCGAAAAATTTCTAACAAATTTGTACCATACCTAAACCAAAAACCAAAAACATCTAAATTCTGTATCATTCCTGTTGTCTCTTTTCGCATTGTCCCTTTTATGTACGCCGTGAAGTTCAGCTGGACAGTGTCCACTCCGACAATCAAGTAATAACGTACTTTGAGATCCAGTATTCGGTAAATAGACATCCACATACCAAGATTTGAAATGGTTGGATGTTAGTTTACCTGATGTCGACGCAGATATTTACTGATCGGAATAATGTTTCTTGCGCTCGAGGTTCAAAAGTACCAGTCGGTTCTTTTAACACTAGAAAAAGAAAACATAATTCAAAAATTTCTGCGAATGACCGTCCAAATTTTCAAAAAGTTTTGGCATAATGGTGTAGCAATGAGTAACGCCATTTAATAATTGAACGACAGTGTCTGTTGTTTTTACACCTACAACTGTCAAAGTTTGAGTGCCCATACGCGAAGGACATATCTTGAATAATATTTCCTCTTCCAACAGAATCTTTGAATTTCTTAAGTACATATTCTGCAATAAACTTCAACTTTTATATCTCGGTTACTTCCGCCTTTATTTACACTTTCTTCAATAAAAAAGACTTTTTATTCTTTTAAACCGATGTTATACACTTTCTACAGAATAGTCTTTTTGTTTTTCCGCTATTCCAATATTTTACAACTTTAACATTGTGATCCATGTATACAAGATTTAAGCCTTCGTCACAGGTATTATCTTCATTTACAAAATTTCTATCTTCTTCACCATCTATTTCTGGTTCAACAAATTCTGATCTACGAGGTTCAGGGAGTTTATCAAATTTTAATCCACTTTCTTGTTCGAAGGCGAATCTACCTTCTTCATGTGCTCTTAAAATAATATCTTTCAGAGCGTCGGGTAATTTAATTCCTTCGCGTATCACAAGTGAAGCACCGGTTCCTATTCACATTTTTATAACATTAACTATGTTAACTTTAGCCATTTTAGAGAACACTTAGAATGGTTGATATAATAAAACGTGCTTATACTCCACAATAATAAAGTATAAATATATGTATAGTAAACCTTAATCCAAAGTATATCTGAAGATTGAAAGAGTAGGGAAAATGCTACTTGTATACCTATATACATAATCGTAAAATACGTAGATCGGTGTGGTTATTTGTTTGTGAGGATTGCATGTTATAAACAAGTTTGTATCGCAAAGATAAGTCATATTTTTCAAAAACAAGAGACTGATACAGACGAAGAAAAAGAGGAAACTGTGATAACGATGGCAGTGTTTGGAATTTTGTTTCAATGAATTTTACTGGACATAATTTTTTCACTTGTAAGATAACTGCAAAAAAAAGTTGACGGTTTGTATTGTTTCAATTTTAGGGATTAAAACATCCACTAGGGGAGGGGAAAGTGTCATTAATATTTTTTTAAAACGATCGCTAATGTCAGTTCGGATCAATCAAAGACGTCACGCCTTGATTGATTTTTTTTAAAGCCTACTCCAAATGGAAATTTATTCTTCCACACGTTATAAAAAAGGATTTGAAGTCTAAGTAATTCATCAATTTAAGGGATTTTAAAGGATATATCTTTGTAAACATAATAATCGGATTGATTTGACTCAAAGTTCTCCACTTTCCATCTGTTATCCACAGGAGGGTTTGAATGATGAACACTCTGCGAGTAAAGTGGAGCATGTCGCAAAATTTGAGTAAAAGCAGTAATATAAAATAAAAAATAAAGACAAACAACAAATTTAATACAGAATAATAAAGATTTCTTTGACAGGTTATCTGTTAAAATTTACCTTTTTCGAGGATTTCATACCTCCAAAGTGTTGGAGGTAAGTAAGTAAGTAATTAAGCATACAGAAAATATAAACAAATTTTGAAATATCTCATTAACTAAATGAGATATCTCATCTACATTTTCACTGTTTTTAATGCCATAGAACGTTAAATATTCATTACATGAACTTTCAAAGTTGAAAAATTACAATCATGGATCACTTGATTTCCTTTAATGCAACAGTATAATAATTCTACAATAATCACATGCAAAATTGTGTTGTCTTTCGATTTTATTCAGATATTATTAGAATTATTTTTAACGGGTTGTGAAATTTTCCCAATTTTTCCAACATTTACTAAATTCAACTAAATGCACAATGTATCTAAAGTAAACTGAACACTGTGCATTGGAAAACTATTTCATATATATGGGAAAACAGCTTTTGTCAAAACTTAGCATAATCAGTTTATAACACAATCAGTTTATAACTTTATAAAGTATATTAAAATTTAAATTCGGAAGTAAGTTAATAACTAAATAGAGCTCCCCAGCGAGGTTTCTAGAGTATTTTCTTCGTTTCAGCTTGCATTATGTGTCATAGTAAAATTGATAGGTAAGTAACAACTGAGAGTAAGTTGTTGTCGCCTAACAGTGCACGACACAATAAAGATAAGGTAATTGCGAACATTGCGAACATTTGTTCGAAGTGAAAAGTCAAATTTGTGATGTGATGTAGTCCAATGTTACAATAAACCGAAAAAAATTAAACTGACGCAGATGCGCATAACTGAACAAAAATTGAATCAGTGAAGATCATGCCTTGTATTTTTGTATCATGCCAACAGTGTAAGAATGAAGCCCATCTAGCATCAAAAAGCGTGTGAGATTATTAACCGTAAAGCTTATTAAGCATTACGGTTTCTACTTTGATATTAAGAATGAAAAGTATTATTGTTTTGTTCTTAAACTTAATGCTCTAGAATGCGAACACAATTTACAACATTGAACATTGAAATTTTGGAAATTCCAATCATATATAAGTTTTTTCTAATACAACAGTATTCACTTCATAAACGGTTCCATTGTCTTTCATAAAATTGTGTTCTCTTTCCGTCTTATCCTGGTGTTATTACTTTTAATTCTGTTGAAACATAATTTTAGTCTGCAAAGAGATTTTTTTTAAACGAATTACTTAATTAATAGTTAGATATGTTGTTTAATTCCCTATAATTTAATTTACTAAGTAATTAAATTACTAGCTTAAAACGGGATAATAAAGCAGTATTAAGTTCGTTTTGTCAATTCTCAATAATAAAACAATTTGTGGATATCTTCTATTGTAATTGGTTCAGTGCAGTAAATTGGAGTTTCCACACAACCTCACATGTGTCTTACTCGCCTACGATTAAAATCCAGTCCACTATTTCTTCTTTCGATAGGTTCATTGTTGAAATAAAATAGCTTTGACAAACCTAAAACTAAAAGCTAAACTAAGAAGTAAGTTCAATTAACTTGTTACTTCAAACTGCGTACCATTTGATTACATGTGACGCAATTTATAACAGTTATTACTTGTTATTACTTACAGCTATTGGCATTCTTCACCGACTTCTTGAAATCTACTACAATATTTAAGGATCATTTTAATAACCTCATCACTGTCGACCATCTTAACGTTTTACTTCGACATATCCTTACAAATAATTATATCACGTTAACTAAGAATTTTTATAATAGTACAGACGGCCCCCCCCCCCCCCCAGGGGCGGGGGGGAACCGGGAAAAAAATTAAAAACAAAAAACGGAAAGCAAAGAGAAATATAAA
>JAWQRJ010000544.1:0-20085 GCA_033557515.1 Diorygopyx duplodentatus | reverse complement strand
GGGCGCGCACATCTAATAGTGGCCACACCTACATGTCGCAATGGGCGTGCTTTAATATGCGTATACGGTAGGATGGGGTGTGGCGCATTTTCCTGTATGGTACGGTAATATTTACCACCCCTGTATAATGCCTCTAACATACTGATACTTTTCGAAAACTCAGATGCAGATTTGCTCCCTTTAATTTTTGATACAATATGCCTCAAAATTAGAACGAGATAATAAAATTTGAAATTATAAATGATCCCTTGGTCTAAGACCTGACATATTGAAGTTGTATTAGGTAGTAGGAAAATTATTATTACGCGTTTTAGCGTTAATTCGCGAGGATGGGATGACGCATTATCTAAAAATAAAAGAATGTTTCTCTTTTGAATCCATGTAATTGATGAATTTGTTGTAATTGAAATATACTCGTTTCATCTTTATTATTTCTCGTTATGTCACTTGGAAACCGTAAATAAAAATCTGTTTCCGTGATCGTTTGTTTGTTTGTCTGTTCGAAATGAACTAATACGCAATTTAACTTTTGATCTCTTGGAACGCTCTTTCTTGTCCATTTCCCCAATCATATCGAACATCTTTCTTTAAAAGTTTATGCAATGCGAGTGATCGATTTGACATGTTTGGTATGAATCTACTGTAGCAAGTTATTAGACCTAGGAATTATTTTAACTAAGTGCGTCTTTTTAGTGTTGTTGCAATTATTAATTATTCTGTTTATCTTATCTTGGGTTTTGATAGAATATAGGTATAGTTATGTTAGTTAAGTAGTTATGGCATTTTTCTCTGTTCAATTTCATTCCAAATTTTCGACATCTACTAAAAAATTCTCTAATTCTTTCGTAGTGTGTTTTTATGTCTGGTGATGAAATTTTTATATCATCATAGAATATCTGCAACCCTTCAATATCATTAAGGGGGTACTCTGGTTTAGAACACGATTTTTGTCCATTCTTCTCCTTAAAAAGTTTTAGAGATAGAAGTTTTAAGTCTAGCCCAGGTTTATTGCAAAGTTATTTACAGATATATACAACTACTAAAAAGTTTTTCGCTGGCGTCCGTGATTGAGGGGGTCGTACTCATCTATTAAAAAAAAAGAGAGATTGTTATTTAACATGAGTGTGGCTACAGCTGGTACTAAAAGAACTAATAGAAATCAAATCTAAGGATGTGGGGTACTTACGAAGAAAAAAAGTGGATTTTCTCTTTACAATATGCAACTTTGTTCCAGAATAAAAGTAAAAGTTTTCAACATTTCAATATAATTCTAGTAGGGGCCGTAAAGGTTCATCATAGTTGATTAGATAACAAGATATTACGGACGCCAATTCATAAAATATAGTTTTGAGAAAAACGGTGTTAAAGTTTGACGTATGCAGCTAAAAGTATAAATGGAGTTTCAGATACCTTATCAGCTATACCAGAACCATAAAGTCGTGTGTTGGATCGGGTTATCGGCTTGTTGTCATTGTTTGTAAACCAATTTTTATTCCCATTTGCGAAAGCACTTTTAACACACTTGTGTAGTGTACCCTCCGTTAAATATAGAAACTGCCAAGTATGCAGAAATTTTCCAGTTTTTTGCCCCACACAGTAAATGTGTTTAGGAGTGAAAGTCCAAATGAGGGTATTAACGCTCCCATTATTATTTTGTGTGTTCGCACGTAAGCATCGTTCCAGTAAATCATCCATCATCAAATGTTCATATATTGATTTTATGATTTCTTGAACTTTGTGATTCAGAGCTGGAGGGTGATACTCGTGAACAGTGCCACTGGTTTCAGCTTTGCGCCACTTACACCACTCCGGTGAACAAAATGCATGTTGTGGGTTTTCATTTGTTGAAGATTTAATATTGTTGTATTTATATATATTTGTATGAAGATAATTAGTTGCCCATATGTTTTTTCTCATATCTTCAATTGATTCCGGATTTCGGCTGATGATCAAACCATAATATTTCGTTAAATCACCAGTCAGTTTATCGGTTAGTTTTCCTTTCCCCTCGATTCCTTTATTTCGTTTTTTTTTGCATTTCTTAATTGGGTTCGCATTCTCTTCTCGACATGTCCAACACATTCTTTTTTCTTTACGATAAACTCATTGCCGTATGGATTCAAATCCATGATTGCCTTGAACGGTTTACTGTCACCATCTCCGATGTAAGTGGTGTACTTCACTCCATATTTTTCATCTGAATATTGGAACATTTCTTTTACAGCGTCTACTTCCATCTTACCTCCACTTTTGGATATTCCGTCAGCCATATCCATGATCCCACAAAACATATTTATTCCATGTCTACCAAGATCTAGAAACTTCATTGTCACAACCATACGTCTGTTTACTTCAAAAGCTTTGTTGACAGGGTACTAAGTTACTTAGGAAGCTCCACGAGAACATTCTAGTGCGATTTGGAACCCCAATCCTCCCGCTGCTCTTCCGGTAAATGTAGTATCCATAAACATATATATATATATATATAGCCATAAACACCATACAAAAATTTAAAATACAATATCTTTTTTATCTATCTCTATTTCTGTCAACATCGATGTTTTCGTTTTCGGATGACGGTAGTTCTTTTTCCCCATGTACTTGCAAAACTTTGATCACTTTCTGCAGTGTATCGTTTACCACGAAATTTGCGTTTTTTCTGGTGTTCTGCGTGTGCATGTTGAAATTTGGAACCTTTTCTCAACATTTTTCACAATACGCTAACATATGTTTCGCACGGAATTCGCAAGAATACTGACAAAAATCCTTGACTTTGATGTTTATACATATCAACATTACAAAGGCACATGATAAAAAGGCAAATTTGAGTCTTTGCCGCCTTTGTCGCCCACTCTTTGATACCCCTGTAATTGCACCCCAGGTACATATTTTCACAACCTTTTATTTATGTCCTCTGGGTAAAACTTGTCATAAAGTGGTAAGTTCATAAATTTAGGATAAACAAAAACAATAAAAGTAAAATTTATGTATTTTGTGCGCCATGCGAGGGCTGAGACATTGTTGAAATTCGTTGAAACTACTGTCTGCACGCCGCTCCGTACAAACGTTCACAGGAGGCTTATTTTTGTGATTTTTAAAATATGGTTTTGGAAACTTATTCTACATATTAGGAATTATAAAGATATGCCAAAAACAAAAAATCGGTTTTTCTCAAGATTCTAGACCAGACTAACCCCTGCATCTGCTATTGCCTTTTTAATCATCTAAATTCAGTTTGTCCGTTTTTAAATAGTAAGCGCGATTTAACGTGGTCTCTATTAAAGATGCGTAAAAATCATTAAAAGTTTCCTTTTCTAATTGTTTTCGATTTCTAAACCTCTGCCTTTCCGTTGATACTAACCGTTTTGTATACGCAATTTCAAGTATCGAGTGGCATCCATGCGACTTAAAAAGTGCTTTACCTTTCCTTCCGTTGGAATTTCCTGTACCGCATCAAAAAGCTCAATCATTCTAGATATTCCTCTCTTTGCACCATCTTCGCGTTGTATTCCGCGAACATTGTCACCATCGTCATCTTGTTGACTTCCTTCTGGTTCGGTTTTTTCGTCGTCACGTAGTCTTCCTTTCGGCGACTTCGGTTTTTTCTTCTCATTGCCACCGTTGTGTCTCAGACGGTTGAGTGAAACCCGCAGTAATAAAGTAATATACTTTATTATTGTGTTGAAATAAACCTAAAACCCTATGTACGAAAGATGTTTGTCGAGCATAATTTGACAAAAAAAAAGTTTTAAAAAATTCCTATTCGATATTTATTCTTAGTTATTATTTTTCAATACCTACCCACATGTGGAAGACGTTTGTTCTGAAGGAAAAAAAATTAGACATAAAAAACCATAACTAAAAACGAAAACGAGCAATTACAATTCAAAGGTATTTACTGAAGATATTGTATGTGTTTACAAATAGTTATACATTTTTGCAAGAATAAGTAGTTGATACAGAAGTAAGTAAAAGTACCGTAATCATAATTAAATACAATAAATTTGCCTTTTCAAGACTTTTTTTAAGTGGCAGAAGATAATTAATAAATCATTTAATTCCTTAACAAATGAAAATTATACTATACAAGGTGATAGAAGATTATTAATCAATCATAAATATTACGCACACTGAACTATCAAAGTTAAGATTTGCTAAAAACCACTCTATTAACACTTTAATCACCAATAAGAAACACACTGCTGGTCACTAGTGCTAAAAGTGTTAATTACAGTTTAATATTGTTTTATATATTTAAATGCAACTTTTATCACCTTGTACATTTATAATATGCGTCTCTTTAAAATACCATTTCCTTTAATTGTTCACTGTTGTCAACCCAGTTCAGAGAATAAAGAAAAATGTCTTTCCATAGCAGCGTACATTAAACCAAATAAAAATGTTACTCCATGCTCATGTTAAAGACACAATTTTATTTTATTACACGACTTAAAACTTAACGCGTGACGCTAACAAAAAGAAATCGAATGTACATATAATTTAAGCATTTCGTTATGGACATATTTACAAACTACATACGCAAAAAATCAGTCTTCTTTTGTTTCTCCACAATATCGTATATTGGTCTTATAGTGCCAAGCTCTGTTTCAAATCTTTCTTGTTGACTTTTCCCATCGAATTTCTCGGTAACTCGGGCAAGTACATGACCTGCCTGGGTATGAAGTACTTAGGCATTCGCGCTTCTGCCCAATTCTTAAACTCGTCTGAATCCAATTTTTCGGAGTTCGGTTTTAAAACTATTAGCGCTAACAAACGTTCGCCAAAGTCGTCGTCTTTCACCCCGACGACTGCACACTCAGCAATTTGAGGATGTTCTAGTAAATACGTTTCAACTTCCAAAGCGCTAATTTTATAACCACCAGATTTAATAATGTCCACATTTTTTCTACCGAGCATTTTAAACTTTTGCTCTTTCAAGGAGTATTGAGCTACATCTCCAGTTTTAAACCAACCCTCAATTGTAAATTCCTGTTGGGTCGCCAAGACTTTATTGTAATATTCGCGGAAGACGCTGTCCCCCTTAACTTGCAATTCACCCACGGGATCCTCGTTTTTGTCCCAATTGATTAATTCAGTTTTTATTACCCCTTGAATGTTCGTCGACTCCAAATGAGTTATATAATTGTCTTCGCCATCATCGATTTTCGTCGCCAACCTAACGGAAACGCCAGGCAATGGAACCCCCACGTACCCGGGCTCTCTATTGGAATTGTATAAGTTTGACAGGCACATTCCGATCTCGGTCATTCCGTAGCGTTCCAGCAATTTATGACCGCTAATATCTAACCATTTCTTATGGATACTGGCCGGTAGAGGGGCGGATCCGCTTACCATCACCCTAACCCTATTCTTCAGGTATCCGTGTATGTATTCGACCATTTTCGCATCGCCGCTAAACACTTTCTGGTACTCGTTGATGAGTCTGGAGTAAATGGTCGGCACAGCCATGAAGACGGATATTCTCCTGTCATCCGGATTGGTGTTTATGCCCAAAAGGTACGCCCAGCAGGTGTTAGGGTCAAACTTTGGCAACATGATACATTTGGCCCCGATGTAATGAGGGCAGAGCAGGGCGTTGACTATCCCGTGGACGTGGTGCAGAGGTAATGTGTGAAGGATACTATCTTTCTCTGTCCAATTCCACGACTCGATCAATGTTGTTATTTGTGATATGAGATTCTTGTGGGATAACATGACACCTTCAGGAAATTAAAACAAAAACATATTAAAATATTATATATAACGTATTAATTAAAATATATCATGCAATACTACCACGTGTTCAAAAATGATTGACCAGAATCAATTTTGATGATTACATGTCAGTGCGCTTTATTACTTTCCTTAGAAGTTTGATTTGCGTTTTATAACTAAAAACGGTTTTTGTCAAAACTACTATAGGGATTAAGGTCAATTTTTTTTTAAATTTTAAGTACGCAGATTTAATAACTCATTCAACAATTCGTTCGTAATGTGAATCGTTAATAATAACTAACATTGTTATCAATTTACGGGTTGAAAAGCTACAAGAATTTCTATGCTTGAGAGAGGCTCAGCCGAGAGTAGCCAAAGTTCAGTTTATAAACTTTGAGATCCATTTAAGAACTGTTAAATATTACAAATTTAACGCAGAATAAAAGCTCAAAGAGCTCAAAAAGCTCAAGAAATAACCTTGAAAGTTATTTACTAGTTTCACAGTCAGAAAAAATGTTTCTAGAGCAAGGTCAATAAACACATTCTTTAAAAACATTAGTTGTTATTATCAATTCATTCTTTAAAACAAAACTTTTTTTTACTAAAGTGATTGTTCATTTCGTAATTATGCTTAAAGGATAAAAATCACACAGAAGTTACTTTGGACACCTATCCTTTCTATCACCCTATACGTAACAATTAAATTGAAAATAAGCAGAATAAGACCTTCGATTGACCTTCGTTAAAATTCAGTAGATATTCTACATTAGTAGACCTTAATTCCCAGAACTTCTTTTAATGACATATCTTAACACTTACGACTGCACATTTTCACAACCTAATCCAATTGAAATCACGCAAACGTGATTCCGGCCAACAAAGTGTTAAAAGAGAAATTATTATTCCTTTCGAAATTATGAATGTTTTTTTTCTATTTTGTCAATAACTCATTAAAGGAGGTCAATCGGAGCTTTTGTAATTCTATATCGTTTAACAAATTGCAGCCAAAATATTCCATCTTACATAGTTATATTACACGATTCCACGGACGAGTGAAAATCAAATCAATGCCAAGTTATCAGTACAAAATTAGACTGTTTACACAAATATGTTGATTAGGCATAACATTATGAAATACTATTAGTTTTGATGTTTTCAACATTGATTATTAAACTCAAGTGCATGTTGGAGTTTTTGACAAGCAGTAGATAATGTGATACTAATTTGTTCTACTTTTACTATGTACTTTATAAAAATAATAAGTATCTATTACATTAATGGAGGTGTTAGTACCGATTAACATAATAAAGCAAATACTTAAATTTTAAAACTGTAAATATATATATATATATATATATATATATATATATATAACTTCATAACGGATTGATAGAATTGAAAACTACAGCCACTGTTGAATAGACAATTGAAATGCCTTTACAATTATTTGTCACAAGACCCCCTTTGAAATTTGAAATTTCAAAGTTGATAGCGCTCGCAGCGCCATCTATGAAGATTAATATTTAAAATTTACGTTAAAAAACAGCAAGCTTCATACCATTTGATATCGCTTTGGTTTCATGTTCCTACGTTAACTGTACAGCGTTATACGGCAAATTATACGCGTGTCTCCGAAACCGCATCTAAATAATTGTAACTTTATAACGGATTGGTAGAATTGAAAACTACCGCTACTGTTGAATAGACAATTGAAAGACCTTTTCAATGATGTGTCACAAGACCCCATTTGCAATTTGAAATTTCAAAGTTAGTAGCGCTCGCAGCGCCATCTGTGAAAATTAACATTCAAAATTTACACTAAATAACCGCAAACTTTATACCATTTGATACCCCTTTGGTTTCATGTTTCTATCTTAACTGGTTCAAAAGTTAGCAGGTGGGGGGGGGGCATTTACGTCCGCACTGTATATTAACAATACATACAACTATTTATAAAAAAAATTAATGAACAGTAGATCTATCTTTTGTCATATTTTATTGCTTTGAATGAAATCTTTTGTCTTCTTCAAGTTACAGGTTTTGAAGAAGATTCAAAGGATAATATTTCTACAGATAGAGAATGCCCGAATGATTTATAATTTAAAACTTTTCATAAAGTTGACATTTACAGTGCCATACTAAACATGAAAAGTACCATCGTTTTCGTTTTAAAAATAATGCATCATGCTATTAAACATTTATGATATGACATTCCAAGTTGGAAAGGGATAATTTGATACTTTTAAATGTAACGGTATAATAATTTTTTCATAGCTATTCAGGTGTTATCGACATTATTTTTAACGTGTTACAAACAATATATGAAAGTAATGCTATGTTATAGAGGGATGTTAAAGTACTGTACTTTTATTTGAAACATTTTTTCCGGAAGTGAATTGTAAGCTAAGGCTGGCATTAGTGACTTCTATATTAAATAAATGTTTTTTTTTGCAATGAATGTCAATAAGTCCTAAAACGGTATGATTTTGGGCAAACATGTTTTATAAAGTCGACCATAAATTCAATATGGAGTTCAAAAATGCAATAAAATACAGGATGTTCAGTTTAAAAAAACGAAGTTAGGTAGTGTTTAGAACAAACGGGACACTCTCTACATATGAAAATAATTTTATGTTATAGAGGAGACAACGTACTGTAACTTTTATATGAAACATTTTTTGCTGAAATGAATTAAAAAAAATTTAAAGTAAGATTGCATTACCAACTTCTGTGTTAAGCAAATGCCATGTTTTGTAAAAAAAAATGACAACTCCTATAAGCGGAGCGACTTAGGCTAAATATGGTTTTAATAAAATCGACCATAAATTTTACAGGGGATTTAAAAATGCTTTAATACAGTGTTACAGTGTTCCATCTAAAAAAATCTAAAAAACTGAAGTTGCATAGTGTCTAGAAGAAATGGGACACCTGCATAAATGAAAATCATTCTAGAAGAAAATAGAGCTGAAACAATGAAACTTTTTTCCTAAAATGTGTAGATTAATTGATGAGCAGACTAATTTTTTCTAAACATTGTAATGTTTTCATTTAGCTTAAAATTAACATCAGAACATTTGTAAACAATTGCCTTTCTTTGGAATATTTCTTTGAGACTGTAACAAAGGGCAGATTTTTTCCATAAGAAATCTTCGACTGTTGATTTTAATAGGAATTCCAATTTTTTTTTGGAATTTTCCTTTTATTACTGCCAGCAACTTGTTTTCACTTCAAATTTCACTCCTAGTAAGAAGTGAAGTTAGCTTCTTATTTTATTCTGGTTTCGTGAAGACCAACTTAAGAAAATCAAATTCACATCATTTGTTTAAATTCTTGAACATGTTACTTGAAGGTTGTATTATTAAGCTTGATCACTTTAACGTTTGAAATAAAGCATCTTACTATTTGATATTATACTTTTTCTACCTTGCTTTTCGAATTTATGCAATTTAGCAAACTCTTAAGATGTAAAATTCGTGACGTTAAAAATTAGTTATCTTCGAACTTTTCCAGTTACCAGAGTCAAAAAGCTTTTTGGAGATATTTTGGGAAGTAATTGTAGATGTGTGGTGCGTCACAACATATATTTATTGTCTTTCAAATATACAACATATTAGTTATAAATTATTTATAAACTAATAAATAATTATTAATTTATAAATTATTATATTCAAATATATAATTATAATTTATAAATTATTGTATTCATGTAATCATAGAATTTATTAGATAATACATATGTACACATTACGAGATTTTTTTTTATTAATGGAATATAGCAAATCTATTCTAAATATATAGATTGAACTATTTATTAAACAATTGTAAAAAAAGTCTTTTTTGTTCTTCTTTTAAGAGTGAAACCTTCAATAAGAATTCGAAAAAATAAATGCAATATACAGGATGTCCTGAAAATGCAGAAACATTGAAGTAATGGTGTATCCTGGAGAAGTAAAAAGTACTGTAACGAAAATATTTCTAGAAGAAACTAGAGCTGAAACTATGCAACTTTTATTTGAAACTTGTTTATCGAAAATTATTAGTAGGGTGCTGATCTTTATTTAAATAAATATTTTGCGATTTTTGAGGATAAATAAATATGTATAGTTTTTTTTTTAAGAAAAATAAACAAATTCTTTCTCATTTAATCTAAATATAATTCAATATTCTTCTAATTCTCCTCTTTAAAAAATTATATACAAAGAAGACGAGAATATAAATGGAAATACAATTTCCCAATAAAATTTTGAGAATCGCTGCCTGCCTGCAGTTTTAAATCTGCAAGCACAAATACTACAGAAAGAAGCCGCACTGTTAATGAAATCTCGAAAAGAAATGACTAATTAACTACAATATCAATTACAAAATTTGAAGAGGTGCTAAACAAAAATGCAGACTACAAAATTTTACTATGTATCAAAAAGAAGCTTATTGGGATCCTTAATGAAGAAAAGGAAGAAGAAAATTGAGATTTTGAAGTATTAAACGCTTTGAGCCCTTCAGACATTTCAAAATTTAAATATGCTCCAATTACTTCATGTGATGTGGAAAGCAGCTTCTCCCAATATAAAGTTTTGTTTCGAGATAATCGCAGAGTTTTACTTTCGATTATTTAAAAAAAAACATTTATATGCAGTGTAAACAAATGATTTTAATATAAACTTAATTAATTGTAAATTGTACCAAATCATCAAATTAGCACAACACTAATTAAGACGCATTGTAACAGATTTATAGTATTAAGAAATTAAATCTAGGAGATTGGTTCATTGTTTGTTTATTTACATAAGTTTCCTATTCTCATAAATGTTGCAAATTTATGTATTCGTTGGTGTATTACTATTAAAAAAAAAACTGAAATAAATTTATATTTTTTTTGTAATTAATAAGCAAAATCTCACTATCACAAATTTACTCTAAACGTGACAGCTTAACTTCTGAATTTGAATTTTTTAACTTATAACAGTTGGTTCTATAATCATGAATGCGGTTGACCAATCAGGAAATACCAAAACAAAGGTAAAAGTACAAAGTCTAGTTTTATAAAGTTGTTACTGAATAGAAAAACAATTGAAATAAAAGTGTTTATAGCATAATATAAAAAAAGAAACATACAGGTAAAGTTCTACCTTTTTTTTCTACACAGAAAAGAAGAATATACAAAAGTAGATTGTTTTGTAATACAATACACATTAGTTGCATTATTTCTTTAATTTTCTGTATATATAAATTGGGGTGCTTTAGGATAAACATTTATAGAAAAAATGTTTCTTTTTCCATCTTGTATAAATAACAAAAATAAATGCCTACCTTTTGGTTTTCCTGTAGTCCCGCTTGTGTACAATATCATGGCGTTGTTCTTGTTATAAAAATCTGATGAAAGTCCGGCTTCCATGTCCGATTTTTTCGAAGGGTTCATCTGAGTTATACTCTTTGACAATTTATCATCGAGCACGTGGAGTTTGGTTTTCGTGTTTTTCGCTACTCTGTGCATTAGTTCGGCATATTCCGTTGTTGTTACAATTAATTTTGCATCGCTGTCAGTCGCGTAGTATTCCAATAAGTTCAGTGGGTGCAACGGACTTAGCGGAACAGCTAGAAAGTAAGCAATTTTTTTTGTAGTTATTTAAGCAGGATGTACAAAAGAACTGGTTGCAAGAAATTCGTTTCACGCAATATTTTGCTGCAAATTTGGCATGAAGTTGTCAAATTTTCTGAATACCATAAAATATTTTATTTTTAATTAAATAACTACCTATTTGTCCAGACATCCATATGGCCCATTGCGTTACAACGTAATTTGAGTCGTTTCCGCACATAAAAAGGACTTTTTGGCTGCTCTTTCCATTTCCGACGTGTATTGAAATTTCGTTGGAAAGTTCTTTTGCACCCATAAAAAGATTGCCATAAGTATAATGTCCAAACGTGTCTCTTAAGGCAACTTTATCGGTGAAATTGTTAGCTCTCCTAAACACGGGCACCACTTCCGGTCTCGGCTGAAGTATGGTTTTCGTTTTTATGCTCACTTGATGATGCCTTTTGATGATAATGTTAAAATTTGTCGTGAAAATCTTGTGTCGCAGCTTCAACATCTTCGATCTTAAGTGATATATGGTCTGTGAGGGATAGAAAAAAAAACCGATTGGAATTGTAAATCACGTCTGTATGACGTTTAATGCAATCAAGGTGGTAATCAACTTAAGTACTTTTATTTGATTAAAAACCACAAAAATTAACAATAAATCTTACCAGCATAATAGACTCACAAAATTGCACGATAATTTAACGACACAAATCAAAAGAGATCACTTAAAACAACGAACAAAAATTGGCACGACTAGAACAAAATTGACAGCCAAGGTTAAATTTTGTTTTTACATTCAACGTTGCCAACCGTCACCAAAATCCACCAAACAACGTCGCCACTTTCACTTCTTCTCCACTTAACTCGGAACGGTTTAATTAGTTCTTCATTATCTTTGCATTGCCCTCACTTGTTCCTTCACCTCTTCGATTTTCTGACAAGACTTCAAGATCGACTCATGCTGATAGCCCAAATGGACGCAAACGCTCTGCAACTTTTTGAGGTTAGCCTCGCTGTCTCTGATCGCGTGCTCTTGTATGACGAAGTTACGGGCGGATTGCATTAGCAGCTGTAACAGAATACGCAACTTTTACGCGTGCCAAAAATAGTCTATCAACGCGAATACCTCGCTACTTTTAGAATCGCGCACTATCTGACGAACCAAAGACGCCACGTTGTTTACGTTCACTTGGACGCGGTCCGCTAAGCGCATTTTCGAGTCCGCAAACAACGATCTCGCACTCGTACTACTCGCAGAAGTCATTGCAAAATTTGGAGCTTATAAACAACAAAGAATGTTATTGATTTGGGGTGTTTTTTTTGCTTTTTTTTTCGGTTGGCATTCGTTGTTATTCAATTGCACACGTAGCGCCATCTGTTTTTTGACAGCTAAACTTTCGAAATTACAGAAGAGGAAATCTTTAAAACTTCTTCTAAATTTGTATACGAACACTTGAGTCAGTTTTATTGTTTTCGTGTATTATAAAACATAGGGCTAAGCATTGTATACCAATTATCAATATTTTTTAATTAATATCTTTGAATTATCATTTATTTGCAATTACTAGAGGTATTTTATGTGAATGGATTATTCATAGTGGATGACTCAGATGGATTACTAGTATTACAGTGATTTGTTAAATTCAAATAATAATTGGGCCCTAGGTGATTCTGTTTCTATTTTGTTATGATCGTAAAACAAAATATAAAACAAGAATGTGGAAATGTGTTTTCAAAATTCGCAATCCTGGTGGAATTTCAAAGTTTCAAAGTACTGCCAACATTAAACAAAGATAGAAGAGCGACGGTGTCGGTCCCGAATAGCGCCCCTGCCAGAATTTTGTTTAGTAGCGTTGTGTCAGCGTTAGCTCACGGTTTAAGATGGCTGCCGAAGTTCATCAAGTAAACGGAATCAGCAACATGAATGGTTCCCTGAGGAAAAGACCTCGCGTCCAAGAGCCAAGATCGAAGGTCACGGTGGTTTTGGGGGCCCAATGGGGCGACGAGGGCAAAGGGAAGGTGGTCGACATGCTTTCGATTGACGCGGATGTGGTTTGCCGGTGTCAGGTAAGGAACAGTCCATTAGAATTTAAGGTTAATCGTAATCATGTGAAACAATAGCAAGATCGAATGTCAACTGTTATATAGAATGTTAATTGTTTTTTTACATTCTACATCTAGTCAGGGTACTTAACCTTGAAATAAAATACAATGTGTTGTTTAACAATTACCATTTAATTTGGCAACATTAGAACTAATTCGTTTTGCAAGTAAGTTGGGTGAAGTTTTTTGGTATTGTTAAGTATTTTGACCTTTCTTTGACACATCGAGTTACTGTCACGTGTAGCCGATGTTTTTATCTGATCTTGATTAGGAGGATATGATGTTACAAATTGGCGGGAATCAGTTTAATAGAACGTATTTCATTAGAAGGAATTTATTCAGATATAACTTTACATATCATTCAGATACTGCTGAGTAATTGAAGTAATGCTACCTTATCAACCCCTTACTTATCTTCCCATCACACAGGTCTTCCCCTTCCACTACTTTATGCAACGTTGCAGATACCATACATACGCAAGTTCCATTGATTTTTTTGCTGATCAATGACACGCAAAACGTAAAATATTACGTTACATCCAAAGTTCATTATTTACATTGGCTTGCAAGGTTGTATTGCGCAACAGGTTTAAAAAAATTAAGACGTAAATGATAAGAGTCATATAAGAGTAAATTTACTTTCCTTATATTATAGGAGAAATAGCCACATCAGATAATTGTTACAATCTGATGCAATTAAACGCAAATTGCAGTTGTAACAATTTTTAATTTATATACTAAAGTACAATATATGAATGTCATGTGACAAATCTAACCATATCATTCCAAATCTGAGGCTTTTACTATTTTCCAGACTTTGAGGAAAATATAAGGTAAAAGTGTATTAAAGATAATACTGAGCCACATTCACTATTCTGAAAAAATAGTGAAACAATAACATACTCTCCTAAAAATGTCTAAAATTTATATATTAGATATCAGCAATAAGTAACAATTTTTGCACAAATGGTTGTTAGTGATTGAATTGAATACTTTGTTGCTCACTTAAAAACTATATATGTACGTCGTTTTATTCGAGGTAGGTTTTTATTTATATATAAGACGATTATTAATTAAGCACGCGTTAGGTACCTATATAGCAAAATAAGTATGTTAAAGTGAATGACTCATAAGATATGAACATCTGCAATACTGAATTATAACACGTTTTATACCACAAGTAATTTACTGATATACTTCATGGCCAAGTTGATGTTAATCAGCTGTTTACTTTAGCTGATGACTCATAACCCAATGACGTAAAGATTTCGGGGTTTAATGCTTTCTTAAAGGAAGATTCTCGTAAAATTGCGAAATAGTAGTACGTTAGCTTAATAGTGCCAATCATCTTAATTATAAGCAATTGCGTGCATAATGGTTATTTTTAAAGGTTTTCTTCACAAAAAAAAACCTGTCCTAAAATCCATAACTTACTTTTCTACAAAACAACCACGCACTACTCGCTATATGAACTGGAGAAAAAACATAATTTTAATTTTTGCGCTGTTAAGGCCCTTCTTTCCCCTTAATGCAAAAAAATGACACATTGACTATGCACTGGAAATTTTAATTTTTTTTGGACTGCAACCCATTTATGGTCTTCTCTCTTATAACAAAACGCAATATTCTTCAATCAAAAAGAAACCTCTTATAAAAATACATAATATGCGTTCTAAATAACCCAAAATTCAACAATTTCAATTTTCACACTGCAGCTCTTAAAGGTCCCTTCCCTCTTATGAAAATAATATGGTATAAGTAATATTATAAATATTTTTATAAATCGCTCAAAAGTTGATGTGGGATGACATTACGGGGCGTAACTTGTTGATGGTAAACCCTATTAAGCTAAGCACGAGGCAAACTATCCAAAATGTTCCCAATGTGGTTATTTAGTAATTCATGGCGTTTCTCTTGATTAAGAGGTTAATCTATGAAGAAGTCATACGTTCAAAGTGAATTTCCGTTGAAAGTTATTTTCAACAATTTCATGGGGATTTTCTTGGCTTCAGATACAATGGTTATGTGTATTAAAGCAGCATTCATCAGTTCAAAGTATCTTCTGTTAAAACTGTTAATATGGCAACATCGACGATTTCTAGGAGAGCGTATTTTAACATATATTTCGAGTTTAGGAAAGTCGATTGATTTTCATTCTTCAGATATACAGGGTGTCTACCACAGACCGTCCATTAGAGATATACATATATGGGGAACGGATAAAGCTAGAATCTGAAAATTTGAATTTGAATATTATATTCTATTGTATTATATTGTAGGAAGAGAACTAGAAGATTAAAATATTTTCAATAAGCTGGTGATTCCGGTAATGCCGGAAGTTGACAACAGCTTTGTTAATTTAAATGGAATGACCCCAATTTTAATTATGTTTCTTAATCTACATTCAATTTTCAACAACTTTCGTAATACTTCTTAATCGTTTTCGAGATATTGATTGTTTTCGCAAAAACTATGCAACCGCAGCAACATTTTGAAAAATCGAATTTTAATAATTAGACTTATGCGATAACGTTCATATTTCATTAACCATTAGTTTAGACATTGATCTTTTCAGAAATATACCCGGCGAGATATTCTTACGTACATTCTTTAAAAATTGAATTTTGAAATAAGAACACTTTAAATGACACAAAGTGATTTTTTTTAATGGCACCTACTAAATATTTTTATCTTATCGAATATAGAATTAATATCCTCCTTAAACGGTATTAGTTTTCCGTATACCTAAAATGTACCCTTTTCCGATTATTTACGGTTTTTAGAGCTCTTGCTGCATCCTTACGACAATACATTCATTTGTTGTAAATTGTAAAATTAATTATTAATTTTGACGTTTGTGTAACTTAGGTTGGTTGATTTCATATTTAGGGTGAAAAAATAATGCATGTATCATTTGGAAATTGAGTTATCAATTCCAAAAAGATATTTCACGTGTTTAGTTCTTGACAACGTTTTAGATTACCATAAAAATAAGCTAAAATCATAACTACATTATAAGCTAAAATCATGGTGACAGTGTTCTCGTCATTCATGACAGGTTTAGCTTTCCGTATTGTTTCAGTTGCGTTCCCATAACATATAAAATTGGATTGTAACCTTCTGAATTTTGTTCTATTAAGCGACAGCAAATTCAGATATCTTTCGTTAAATGTCCTACACGTTCTACTTATTATTGGCATTGAAAAATGAATAATAAATAAATTCGTCAATCAACATTGGAGTAATTATTAGTTGCCATTTCAGAAGACCGTAAAGACTTGTCAACGTTGTCAATAACTAAACATGTGAAATATCTTGATAACTCGACTTCCAAATAATATCTGCATTAATTTTTCACCATGAAACCATCTTAAGTTACACAAACGTCAAAATTGATAACTAATTGGTAGGCAACCCAACTAACAACAAATGAATATATTGTAAAAGAATCGTTTTTGCAGCAAGAGCTCGAAAAACGTTAAATAATCGGAAAAGGATACATTTTAGGTATAGGGAAATCTAGTACTTTTTAACAGGGATTTTAATTCTACATTCGATAAGATAAAAATATTTGGTAGGTGCCAAAAAAATCACTTTTTGTTACTTAGAATTTTCTTATTTCAAAATTCAATTTTTAAAAGAATGTGCGTAGAAATGTTCCGCCGGGTGTATTTCTGAAAAATTCAATGTCACAACTAATGGTTAATGCAGTATGAACATTATCGCATAAGTCTAATTATGAAAATTCAATTTTTATGATAAAATAACATATTTATAAATTACATACTGGCTATTAATTACATTAAAAATGCAATATATTTCACGATAACTAGATAATACATTTTTGAAAAATGGGTTCACTAATATGGGTTCAATCATATTAGTGAACCCATTTTTAAAAAATGTATTATCTAGTTATCGTGAAATATGATATTGCATTTTTAATGTAATTAATAGCCAGTATGTAGTTATACTATCCTCTAATTTGGTATGAGCAATTTTTTATACAGGGCGTTTTGTATTGATATTCCTATTTTGAAATGTTCAATCGTGAAAATCTCTATTATTTTAAATTGGACACCTATATCTTTTTATGCCATCGTACGCAAAATTTGTTTCAAAATTTGTCTTTCAACTTTCAATACCATTCCCTATTCCTAAAATTGATAGTTTAAGAGTTATCATTAATTTAATTACCAACTCAAATATTTTTTAAGATAGCCATGTATCAAAAACAAAATTAAAATCTCACAATCAAAAACAGGTCTTTTTTCTTCAATATTATGTCCGAAAAGATTAACTAAAGGGTTAACTACAACAAGTGTTCGAAATGTTGCCCGTGCTGCTCAATGCACAAAAAATAGGGATTTTGGTCAGGGTAATAATACATATTGTGTTTGTTTAGGTTTCCGTTTTTATGAAATGGAATTTCATCCTGTCATAATTCATTTGTGTAATAAACGACGAATAAACTTAACAAAATAAATGACAAAGTTAGTAGGAACAACTAAGAAAACTGCATGAACGAAAAATTGTTCAAACACAAACACCAAACAAACATTATACAAACAAACAAAACAAACACATAAACATCAATTGAAAAACACATAAAAACAAACCAATAGCGAAAATCCGAGAAACTCTGGTTGGGATAAACAAATAAAGTATACATAATTTCTACACAAAAATAACACAAGCCAATAGAAACAACTGGAAGAAAGGGTGACTTTTACAACACCACTTAGGTGCGCGGGGTGGACCACCAATAAATGATGAAATAAAATATTAACGGAGAACTACAACGGTAAATGGGAAATTAAATAAAGTTAAACATATACTAAACAAGAAAATTCACAATAGAAAAATTAATGAAAGAAATGCACACACTGCTGCTATGATTTACTGAGGAATGCCCCTGAAGATGTGATCACAATAGGATCACGAAACATGTAGAGCCGATATTATATTACAATCAGAAAAGTATAAAGTAAATATTCAATTAGTAATTTTAATATTATAATCTGATTGACAAAATGGATCCAATTCATAAACATTTTGTATAAAAGTAATAAAACCAATTCAATATTAATTTATTACCAATTATGGCACTAATTGCTAATAGATGACGTTTTAACAACATAACTGCAAATAAATAAATATGTAAATAAATGCCAAGAATATAAGCGCAAATATTTTTGCTTAGTTTTATTTATCCTTTAGTTTCATCACAGAGATTATCATAAAGGATAACGTAACCCACGTTAAAAGTGAATACCGGGAACACAACCACTCTTGTATTTTTGTTGTCTTTCTAAAAACTTGAAAATTTCATTTGAGCAACAAAAGTGCAAAATCTATTCATGAACGAAAATAATCTATGTAAATTTATATTTTAAAGTAAATAAAAGATATGGCTTAATGTATCGTCCACCTACATAAAAAAACGTGAAATTTTAGATGTAACACAATCCTGCTTATGAAATATGCAAATCTGTATGACCCAATCTCTCTGAAGCAAAATAAACGACATAAAAAACAGTTACTTCCCCCAGTCGATGAAATTGCATCAGCTTTTGTGGTTTTCGTCATGTGATGCGTCAGCCTTGTTTGTTGACTTCTCCAGTTCTCAGACATGTGGTTTATTTGACAAAGAACTCCTCTTGTAAAGTAGTGTTTTTTATCATTTTTCAGAACAGGGATTTTTATGAATAAAATGGCCAAACAGTTACGTTTGAAATTTACAATAATAGGTCTATTTTGTGGAGTTTAATCATTTAGTATCACCTAATGTCATGATTTCAACACCGCATACAATTATCGCCCCCTGCAATTATTTATTTGCAATCATATTTCAACTTGTCTATAATTTGATCTCGAAGTATACAATTATGGTATACGAGTATATATCTTTGGTAATAGAATTGTCGTAAAAAAATTTATCAGCTGTTGCCAAGGGTCTATCGGCATTCGTTACGAGATAATAAATTTTCGCATAATTCATGCTTGTCACGCCTACTACGAGAATAATATGTCTTTGTTTCAGACCATACCAACCAGAAAAAAAGGATAATTTCTATAATCACCGTTGCATTTATTGCTTTTTTTTCAAAATGTGGTTTCTCTACTATACAGTATGTCCAGTCTGAAATAAAACCCATACGAAGCAATTTTGGATTTCAAATGAAACATTTTATTATTTTAGAAAGAAATATTGTTATTTTCATCGTTATTTTCCACACTTTGTAAATAAAAAAATTATCCTAAAGAAACATTTGTTTCTTTGGGATAAAATTCAATTAAGGTTGTTTTTATTACTCCTTTGTTTGTATAACACTATCAACAATTAAACAAAGTTTAATAAAACGTTCCAAAAACTTCCAAGCAAATGAAAAACGGTAGGATTTAGGTATAGGAAAAACTAATCAATGTCAACTTATTTTAATATGTAAAAACCAACAATGAAATAAAAATAATATCATTCTAAAAAGTCGATATACCGAAAACTTATCCTAAAGAAACATTTGGTTCTTTGGGATAAAATTCATTTAAGACTGTTTTTATTACTCCTTTGTTTGTATAACACTACATATCAATAATTAAACAAAGTTCAATAAAACGGTCCGAAAACTTCCAAACAAATGAAAAACGGTAGGATTTAGGTATAGGAAAAACTAATCAATGTCAAC
>JAWQRJ010000543.1:0-20092 GCA_033557515.1 Diorygopyx duplodentatus | reverse complement strand
AAGCAAATGTCATCTTTTGCAAAAAATGGCAAATAACTCCTAAACGAGACGGCTTTGGGCAAATGTATGTTTAATAAAATCGACGAGAAATTCGATAAGAAATTCGAAAACGCTGTAATATACAGGATACTGTATTTAAAAAAACTAAAGTAGCAAAGCGCCTAGAAGAAATGGGACATCCTGTATACACGAAAATAACATTGTGGTATGGGAATTAAGTACTGTAACTTTTATTTGAAACATTTTCTTGCTGAAATAAAATCTAAGAGGGCTAGGACTCGCGTTACTAACCTACATGTTGAGCAAATTTCGTTTTTTTGTGAAAAATGTACAATTTCTGAACGGTGCGCCTTTGGCCAAATTTATATTTAATAAAATTGACCACAACTTGCATAATGAATTAACAAATGTAATATACAGGATGTTTCATTTAAAAAAAACTGGTGCATAGCGTGTAGAAGAAACGGGAGACCCTTATGTATAATAAATATGTACGGAAAATACTGCTAAAAGAAACTAGAACTGAATCCATGCAACTTATTATTTATTACGACTCACGCGCAGAATCGGAACAAAATGTCAGACAACAGAAAGGACACAGGAAGTTTAAAGAACAGAATTATAACAACAAAACTTACACAAATTTGTGTAACATTTTCTTACACAAAATGTTATTCGAAAAATAACACAACATATGATGGCCAAAAACTAATAACACCAGACATCACCCGTAAATCACATTTACATACAGAAATTCTCATTTTACAATGAACAACTTGCAGAAGAAGGATATATTGATAAATTACAGAAAATAATCAACTCCACAAGTTCGACGAAATAAAACAATTGTAATACGAACAAATGAAAGAAGAAAAGACACTATACCAAACACATGCTATGACCAAAAGACCGATAAGACACATTTTAATAACCACCACAATCAAGTAGATAATTTGACAGTAAGTAATTAATATGAATTTACATACAATTTGAAAAAATAAGACAAGTTACCTTCAGAAAGTTAGATTAGATAAGTTCGACTTTAATTTTATAATTTATTTAAATTTAATTTTAACTACAAAACACAGTTACGATAACTAAAAATAAAAATGATTTGTAGGATAACCCTGAAGATGGCAATTAAAACTTGCCGAAATATGTAGGGTTGAAGAGAAAATAAAGCAATCAGAAGAGTACATTTTCTCATTCCCACCTAACAATTTTATCTTAAGTACTTAATATGGTCAAAAATACTAAATTTCAGAGAATCATAATATTGTCAATTTTATACCCAAAAATTCAAATGAATATGTACTCTAAAGATGACGCCCAAAAGTCTTGGGAATTTTATAACAAAACTTTCCAAACGTATTATTATTCATAAGTAATAATTTTATACAGGTGGTCAATAGTTATGTCTCTCATGTCTTTTTTAGCAAGTCGGTAAGTTCTTTTACTGTTTTGACCAATTTCTCTTTGAAATAGGATTCGTCAGCTAAAATTAGGCAGAAAAAAGTTCTCTTGTTAAATTTACGTACGGTTGGGCCAAATTAGTCATAGATTAGCTCCTTTGAAGTCAGTTTAGGACAAAATGTTTCAAACAAAATCTGCATTATATCTCTTTGTTCTAACCTGATATTAATTTTGAATATAGAGGATGTTCCGTTTATGCGGGATGCTACCCAACCTCACTTTGTTAAAAAGAACTAACTCTTCGTATATTATTGCATTTTCAAATTATTTGTCAAATTTAAGGAACACTTTAATCAATTTACGCAATGTTTGGTCTAACTCGCTCACTTTTGGACGAAATTTAATATTTTGCCTAGAGGGTCGTCTCGATTTGTATCCTGATTTTTTATAGGTACAGTCATTTGATGTGCTGTTTCAAAATCTTTCAATGTAACATTAACTTTTGGTTTTTATTTGGGACATCCTACTCGAACCCTACATTTGAACTGCCAAAGAAATTATTTTTCTGCAAATTTATTTTTATTTTCTTTAAATGATAATAGTTAGATGAAATGCCAAACGATTTCTTAACTAGTTGGTATTACCAGTTTTCACTGGCTACGTTTGAACACCAATTAATATTGACAATATTTTAAAGATATGTTCATAAGTTAAGCTACAAAGGGGTTAGGTGGTTCGGCGGTAAGTATAAAGGGACCCAATGGGGCCTTGGTGCAGCGGGAAAAAACGTATTTAAAGATAATTTATTAATATTATTCATAACGATTTTATAGTAATATGAATACGTTTTGGTGGTGTATCCTCTACGTGCAGAAGATACACCACCAAAAGTTTCAATAAGGTTTAATAAAAAACAAATAACAACCTTTCTTACTACTACTCTTTCTGTGGTGAAGGTATCTTGCAGTATACTAGAATCCTGTGACTCAATGACTATCAAATTATAATGCTGCTAATCTCTTGAATAAGAAAAGTATGCCTCAGCTGCCTCAAGAATTTGGCTTGCAGATCATCTTTCTGCCCCATTTTATCGTCTTTGCAGAACACAAGCTGGGTTGCACTACTACGCAAGTTTTTTAATAAGTTGCCATTCCATGTTCGGACACTTTCTTACAAGTTATAAACGCTTGCGATTATTAGATTTGCAATCCACATTACGAGGTAGACGAATTTTTAACGACCTATACAAATCCATTAGTATTACATGCGTGATATTTGTTTATGTGAATTTGTCCATTTACAGCTTGTATTTACATTTGTTTTTTTTTTTAGAATTTTGTACACTACGTCACACGTCAGAGAAGCCTATTGGCTACTGACACCAATAAACATTATTATTATTAATACGGTTGAATAAACCCTGACTTTAAGTAACCTAAACGTCAGCAGAAGGGTTTTCACTGTCAATCACATGCCTTATGCAGTTCTTCCACAATATATCCTGCATTTTACATATTTGGTTACGAATTATCCATATCCACTATACCCATGGAATTGTTAAATTGTTTTTTTTAATGACAGTATGTCTGTTTTTTTTGTTGGCGTTGTCGATTGAGCAATCTCGAGTGGCAATGTGCAATGTCCATTTCCACGAGAGATTTTCAGGTACTAATGACAAGAATTGGTTCTTAAACCAATTTTCAAAAAGGGCTGAATTCATTATCCTAGTGATAATCAGCTGAGCATTTTGCTATATTTTTAGCAAGCAACAAGACCCATTTTCACTCATCCATTCTTACCAGCAACACAGTAGTTCCGATGTCGTTCGTGGCCGGATATGACGGTTCTCAGTGCATTGATGCTCTAGTAATGATGCTTTTTTTGATATTTTAGTCGATATATTTACAAATTAAAAGACAAAGAAAAAATTAAGTAGGTTACCAGAGTTGGAGAAATGATTATATGGTCAATTTTAGTCTGAAAATATCAAACAAAAATGTGTTTTAAAGTGCTTCCTAGAGGTGCGATATGGCTCAAAGATGGAGGTTAAAAGTTGATTTTTATTAATATCTCTACAAGGGGTGGAAATTTTCACAAACTTTTTATGATATTATTACAGAATAATTTTATACGGGGTGTTTGATATTGAGTAGTTTGACTCCTTTTTGACAAATTGGCGAGTCTGTTTACTTTTCTGGACAATTTTTCTCAGCAAATGGCTTAGCTTGCTTTTTCGGTTTAAGTTTACGAAAACTTGTTAATAAGAAATCCGATTAAGAGATGATTAAACATATCCTCGTTCGACTTTTCGCGTGACATTTTTCATGTCCGATGTTCGCAATAATATATTAAATCATTACTCCGCGACTCGGCGGCGTCCTCCGACAGTTGACCAATTGGAAAATTGCTAAAGCTTCATGTATTATTATATGTTTTTTAATCATAAATAAGTATTGTATGCACGGATTCGGGTAAATAATACCAGGCATCCCTTTACCAACAATCTGGCAGTTGCGATAACAAACATGTCGAATGCCTCCGGATTAATTTTATACCCAGACGATATGGTGTTATAAAAGCAACCTCTGAGGCATTATGGAAAAATCGCCTGGCCACATTTCCTGTAGTGAATGTTTCATCTCCTACTTACTGAACTTTACCGATAATATGGCTATAATTTTCGCCTTTCTTACGAGTCTTCCCGAAACTTTCTAATTATACTGCTGTAATTCAATTTCACATCTTTTAATAATGTCGATTCCACTGTACGCAACCTTTTATTCAGTACTTTGTGTTTGATTTCGTTGGCTCGTAAATATTTCGATTTCTATTTCAGTTCCAATATTTTTTCTGCAGGTAATTTTTCTATAACGCTTCTAACAATTGGAACTGACCCTTCCTTGTACATTCTATACATAATCTCCTTATTTTCAGTGTCCACAGTATCAGGAATATGCGAGAAGAAAGGGTTTGAACAATCAATTGAAAATTACAGGAATACAAATAAAAAGGGAAATTAACAGGAATGCAACGAAATACATGGAAATAGAAGTAACGCCAAACACAGGGGGAAAGGAAAAGTTAATAATAAAGTACTATTGCACGTCTCCAATACATGCGGTGTATTAAATATTTACCGAGAATTCTATGTACAAGAATATAAAAAAATATAATGTACTCTTTAATTACATACAAATTAAATAAGCAATCTTCTCGCATAAAGCATCGCAAAATATACATCCTTAATGGAATATAATTGCTTTGCGTTAGTTAAGTTACGTTTTATTACTATAGGCACTTATGGTTGGACGTAATGTTTCCAACTAAAACAGTAATAAGTCATGGTGTAATGGATGCAGACAATAGAGTGACATTTTAATTGTTAATCGCTTTTGCGATCAAGTAAACTTCCGCGTAAATTATTGTAGTTAAAAAAAATTATTACTCACTATCTGTATCAGCAACATCAGCATTTAGTGCAGACGCGTAAGAATGCACTCTACCGTATGCGAAGCCGTATCGTGCATAATAACCTGTTTAGTAGTTTATGTGAAATTTATTCGCTGCCCGTTCCATGATATACATATATTTATAAGGTTGTTCACTTTTTATAAACAAGTTTTCGACGTCACGTCGAATGGGGAATTTTTCCTTTTACCAACATAATAGTGGATTATTTTCACCAACGTCACAAACATTTGAAGTTGGGCTTTATAGTACGAACGAACTAAATATCCGTCCCGACAACAAACAGTTTACTGACACCGATAATTAGAATAATAATGATGATACGGTTTTTTTATAGAATTTTTCCACGGCAAAGAAATAAGAGCTATTATAAATAATTATGAAGAAAATTGCAGGAAAAAACGCGCGTGCTTTTAACTTCACACCAGATAATAAAATTTTCGTCGCGCAACTAGCAACTTGTGTGCCTTTTGTACATGTAAATGGCCCATGCAGTTTACAAGCTGAATACGCCTATTTTACATATTGCGTTTGCGGTCAGCAGCCATTGTATGCATTTTTTTTATAATTATTGAGGCAAACTTATCGACTAATAATTCATACACTTGCGTGGAGCAATTTTTGCGATACATCGTGCTTAACGAGTTTTAAAACAAGTATGAAAATATTTTCGATAGAATTGAAATGGAGGTTTTAATATTTCCAAGTTTTGTATTGACGTGCGATTAATTTATTAATGAATAGTTATCGATTGTTTTAATTACCGTAAAATGGGGTTACTTGCAGTGTTTTTCACCGTCAATCTATAAAATGGAATGGTGGAATTAACTTAGAGCTATGCAAAAAAGCTTATATATTTAAAAAAAAATTTTTTTACAATTTCATTATTTTAGTACTTTTATTCATCCTAGGTACATTACTCAACAGAAACAAAAATATTACAAGTATTGCTTTTAAAAAACAAAAAAAAATTTAATTTTTTAATTAAAGAAATAACTTTAAAAATGTTTTCGAACTGATCTTGAAACTCTTCATAAGCCTTCTTTAAAGTGGTAAATACCCCTCCTTTCTTCTTGTTGACAAGGTAGGAACACGGCAACAACTCTGGCGATGCTTCTCAAGTGCGACACCCCCACATCACCGCCTTCCAAAAAGTAATCATTTTTGCATATGAAATGTTTCACGTTTTTATTCCACAAATATCTTACAATTATAAAACCTCCAATTTCCAATGCCTTCTATTTTCTCAACATCGGCCAATGAAAAGTCATATCTATCTTTACTATCTTCAGGATCTTGCCGCCGCTTTCTTTTATTTGTATTTATCCCTCCTGAGATTTTTTTGCCTTTGCTCTGATGGTTGGCTCACACATCCGGTAATATAGATGGGATTCATTGTAACACTACATCTTTATCAACAGAAAAAAATCAATAACTCATTAGTGTCTAAACAAAACCAAAGGTCGAAACAAAACGAACATCATAAAACGTAACATAAACCAAAAAAAAAAGTTCAGTGTTCCTAGATTAATTTCTCCATATATATTGTAGACTTAAAAATGAAAAAAATAATTGGTCAGTCAACCCAATTTTCTTGCACAACATTGGGTGATATTGCCCAGCATAATATTTATTTAGGGTTGATATTTAAAAATACGGCCAATTCATATTTTTATATGATTATATGTGTCATCAATAAATATATCAATTTGCACTAACAATGCAATACATTGGCCTGCTCAGAAAAAAGTTTGGAAGCGCCAAAAAAAGGTTTTGAAGTCAACCGGTAAAACTAATAGTAACAGCTGATAACAAATCAAGAGGTAATAAACAATAGTTAGCCCAATTAGAGTAAGTTTCCTGATACCAGAGTATTGCCCTATGCATAACGGCTAATTTTGTAACCAGTATTGATATGTATTTTTTTAAAATTAATTGGGCAAAGTCGCCATAGTTGACTGCACACAATTTTATTACAATTATATTATTTATATCGGCTTACTTATCCTCCCTAATCCTTTAAAGTAAGCCTTTTTCTAATACAGCACTTAACCTCAACGTCGCAATCAACTAAATCAAAAATCTTCACACCAGTGTCTTCAATCTGCCATATAGGGACCGCTATTTTGAATTTTCATGCCAGTTGTTAGATATCTTTAAGCTTGAAGGATAATAAAGTACAAAAAACTTCAATCGTCGCGACTAATGTGTGTCCTGTGGTTTAAGTAAATAATTTGAATAATTTAATGATACTGCAGGATATTAATATACGCATTAATTAAATTAATTTGGAAACGATTAATTCTTTAATTTGTTATTCCGGATTCAACTAAAAAACTTGCATTAAAAAAGAGAACTTTGAATATTAATAGTATATTATATAATGATCTTTTAATGATAGCCATTAAGACACGAGTATGAGAACTAGATAGAACTATTTCGAATTAAAGTATTGTTTTAATTGAGCGTGACGCTGTTGTATAATGTGCAACGTAGAAGGGCACCATTTTTTCATACATCCTCCCCTTTTATGGTAGTGTTGGTAATGTAGCTATTAACTTTCGAATGATACCGATGACATTCGTTGGTGGGTTCTAGACCGGGAAGAAACGTTATGTTCTATAATATCTAGTTATTCTTGCCTAGGTAGCCTAAATAAACGCAGCATCTTTGTATTCTTACAGACGTCCTCGTTCTGTACGATTTTGCATGTGAAACATTCCCAGTTTAGAGCATGAGAAAAATATCTGATGTGAAACTCATATGAGTTTCTCTTAGCTTGTTTAAATAATTCAAAAATGTATTCATGTACCGGATATTCAATTCAAAGACTCAAATTAGGTAGTGTTTAGAATGAATGGTACACCCTGGATATATGAAAATGATGCTATGTTATAGAGGAGAGACAGTACAGTAACTTTTATTTTAAACACTTTTTGTTAAAGTGAATTACAAGAGGGCTCACACAACTAACTTCTATTCTAAGTAAAAATGTATTTTTTTTTGAAAATATTTTAAATAACTCCTAAACGGTGCAACCATCTCCAAATGTGTGTTTATTAAAATCGTTCGTTTAATATTCATTTAATATATTAATTCATTTAGAAGAAATGAGGTACCCTATATTATGAAAATATTGTTTGAGGTAAGAAAAACTGAAAGTCTGCAACTTCTATTTGAAAGTTTTTCCCAAAACGAATAGAAATATTAAAGTGCTGATAACACTGACGAACAGACAAACAGACGAACGAATAGATCAACTGTCAAAAATGGTGCCCTTAGTCATAGAACGGCTTACTTTTCCAAGATATATCAAAATCTCTCCATCTCATCTCTAAAATCTCTATAATTTTAAATTTAATTTAAAAAATTCGAATTAACTTAAAAAAATATTGGGATTATGCTTTAAATCTCAGCATATTCTGTATAATTTTTATTTATTTAAAAAAAATCAAATTAATCTAAAAATATTTAAATTAAGCTTTAAATATCAGCATATTCTCTTTAAGTTTTATTTACTAAAAAAATACAAATTAACTACAAAAATATTGAAATGAAGCTTTAATTCGCAGCATATTCTCTATAATTTTTATTTATTTAAAAAAAATTCAAATTAACTAAAAAGAATGTTAAGATTAAGCTTTAAATCTCAGCATATTTTGATCTTACAGCTTTATGTATTTAATCTGTAGGCAAAAAAATTGAAAATTTTCAATTTGAATTTGAGTACATTGAACACAATTCAGTACACTTTTTCCTGTTAAGAAAAGATCCCCAACTAAAGCCAAATATCCACTAAGTAGTCTAAGCAATATCGTAAAAAAAATGGTTTCTACTAAATTGTTGGGTAAGACTAAACGTTTACATAAAATTATTATAGACAAAATACTTTTCACAACAAACATTTTCTTCGAACGTCAAGAAACGGAAGACTTCTAAGAAGTAGCTAAATTTGATTGTGTCTGCTATAGTATATGGCTATACGCTAGTTGTATGTTGCTTGTATGTACAATGTAATTTCCATTGTTTTGCGATTTACAGAAACGCTAAAAATAGTACAAGCAAGCATAGCTTACCTATATGAAAGATAGGTTTTTCTTGTGATACAGAAAAGAAGAATTATTAAGACTTACATTAGCTGTACATTATTACAGGATGTTTGGCAAACCTGAATATTCGATGTCTTTCGAACTTTAAATCACTTAAACTTTAGTAATTTAGTCATTTTCTAAAGGTTTTTACTACATAAAAAAGACATTGTGGGTTATATTCGACTAGAAAAGTAAAAAAAGTACTAAATCAAATAATAAAAAACATTAAACAATAAATTAAAACATGCAACACATTAAACACGCAAAATAATTTTGAATCGCCCAGTATATTACAGGCTAATATTTCTAGTTGTCTGAGATAAATGGAAAGGAATAAACTCTGTTGGTTAGTAATTTTTAAGTGGTTGCGTGACAAGAAGTGATTACTACCAAGTACTCCCCTAATTGTTTATGTATAAACATTTACTTGTTTTTATTCACTTCACCCATTGTGTTCGCATCGAGTTGTTACAGCTTGCGTTCACAATAATTGGAGTAAACTTTGTATTGATCAATAAAACATGTAATCGCCTGGGGAATTTTTATGATAAAGTGTTCGTTAATGTTTAAATATAAGCGGAATTTAAATATTTTAAATGCTTGTAACTACATACATGGTGTGGCATACCTTTTATTTGTTAAAAACGCTTATGATGCAATTAAATATTACATTTTCAAACGAAAACATTTTCTTGTTGGCTTGATCTGTATTAGCACTTACAGATCAGCAGCATTGTACTAATTTAAAATAAACAGGTGATCATATATTTATTTGCTAGCAAGAAGCAGAAAGAACAAGAGCATTCATCTAAATGCTACTGTCAATGCTATTAAAGAAAATCACCACAAAAGTCTTCTATTAATAACAAAATACCACAACGCATGGTGGTTTTTAACTTTACTGTTTTCACAATTATGCTATAGATACAGCACACACATAACAATGGATTTAAAATTAAAAAGAACTTCTCAAGAATGCCCAGTTTTTTATTTATTTTATTTATTATTATTTCAATTTATTTAAATTAAATAGCTACGTTTCGGGTTTTCCCTAAACCCTTCTTTAGGCTATTGCGTCAGGCGAGAAGTGTTGATAAATGACATGTATTTAGCCATTTCAAAAAAAAAGTCATGAGGGCACACGTATGACTCCTCTCTATCATAAGTGTTCATTGGATCATTTGCTATATCGTATAATTTTATCTTTATTTTAAGAAATGTTATCGACTAAATACATGATGCCGTTAATCAATACTTCTAGCCCGATTCAATAGCATTTAATTAAAATAAATTGAATAACTGGTATTTACTCCATAATATTTAAGAATATCTAATATATATAATAATATAATGCAGCTTGACTCGTTCCGTATGTTTTTTATTTCGTTTTCACATTCTTGGGCCTTCGCTTTCTTCTTTTCTTTCCAGAGCTTCTTATATTCTCCTTTCTTACGATTATATTCATCTATTTTTGTAGTTTCTTTCCTGTAATTTCTCAACACTTTTCTCGTTTCCCTTTTCTTCCTCCATCGTTATGCAACCCCCCACCTATGTTTATTAAAATATTCTATCTAAGTGTGAATGCATTTTTTTTGTATTGCATTTTTGTTTGTGAATGCATTGTGGGTACATATTTGGAAAGTTTTTCTATTCACTAATGTACAAGATGTTGCTAATAGTGGCGGAAATAGTTAAAAAGTTTCCTTAAATACTCTTAAATATTGTTACAACATACCTTGATTCACTTTATGTACAATCTTCCACAGGTATCTTTGTTGAAAACTGGTTTCGCAGTACTCAAAATAAGTATATTAGCCGAGTACTTACCAAAGAAAGGCGTTACTTACACACTTGATTAGATATTTATGGAGTCGTAAACTGTAGAATGAACATGGTTTGTGATCTGTGTTTATGGTTTTTGAAATTTGATATTTTAAATCACGTATAAAAATAATTGTATAAGTACGTTTATATTATATTGCAATAGCCGTATGGTTCCTGCAATTAAAGCATTGTTGATGACAATTTTAATCAGATATACCAATTATATTTATTATGTTATAATTAAATATTGATAGTGCATTTACTGCCGCTGCCACATCGTATTTACTATAGTGCAAAGTATGTTTGTTCAAGTTGTTTAAGACAAAATGCCTTTTTATTCACGAGCGAAAAATAGTTCTTCCCGCACTCATTTACGTGTGAGACGTATACTTTAAAGCACTAGTGCGAAGTGTCGCTTTCGCACTAGTGCAAAAATTGTACTTCTATTAACGGTAGTTTTATATACAATATAAAAACACTTACCTATATTTACGAATAAATTGTGAAAAAGCCTCAATCGTGTTAGTCAAAGTACCCCAGTTGCTTGAACCCAAGCAACTTGAACTCAATCAATTAAAATGTTGTTTACACATATTTTCTATGGATTTTTTAACCTGTGCAAAATACATTATAGTCTGCCCCGCCATCACGCGGCCAACACCCGAAATATCGTCGTAGCAAACTCATTTATCGATTTTTATTTACCTGGAACACCGAGCTCGCTCGGGGGATAAAAACACAAAAAACTAACAGGCCGAGTTAGTTCCATTCGATCAGCACATGATGGCTCTCTATATCCGCAACCAACCTGTAATAAGCAAAACTCATTTGTTTAATATCTTAAAACGATTTTTTGAAGGTGGGCACCTACCTCAATCAATTTCCCGCAGGTAAAACACACAAAAAACACTTTTTTGTTACCATGTCCGTAACAAAAAATTTGTTGCATTAAGACTTGTTTCGCTGCCCGCCCACAAATCCCGCCAGTAGTCTGTATCGATGTTTTCCATGTGTTTTCCTCACAATTTTATTTATTTACGATATAAAATGATTTTAGTGAGAGAAGTGACATATCTCAATCCATTCCTGGATTGCCGTCTTGAGGATCTGGGGAATACATACACACATACATACAAGATTAGCGCCAGATAATAGTATACGATAGATAGATACAGAACTTTAGCTTTTTTAAATTAAATTAAATTTTAATTCTTTAATTCACGGAGAGCTTATCATCCCAGCTGCTTGATTATTTGATATAGGTTCTAGTTGAATTACAGCACTGAAAGAATGTGTCAAGTCAAATGACAGTTCAGTCGACATTAGGCAAATGTTTTCGAACAGAATTAATTTAAACTTACTACTTGTAGTATTCTCACAGTATTTAACAACACTATGCAATAAAAAAAAATTTGTTCGAAGTTAATAAGTGTATCTAATTGCTTAAAGTCTAGAAAGGCAGAAGAATGCTTAATATTTGCTTTAAACATTACTTTTGTGACAGTGGTAGCGATAGCTGTACGATTGTATTACAATATTCTAGAGTTGGGAAAAAACATGAAATTCTTGATGTGCATTCAAGGTGATTTTATCAAATCTGTTAAAAAACTAGCCTATGATAATAAATAATACTATACTCAACAAGGTTGCTATTAACTTTGGGAACATAAACACCAATGTAAACAATGATTTGGATAGTGGTGTGTACATTGTGTACAGTCACTAGTGTTTTCATAATCACAATTTGTAAACATTGTAAACAATAGCATTTTCGCTATCAACAACAATGACAACTCAATAATTTGGATATAAAATATACTGTCAGGCAGATATCTGCCTTCATGCTTCTGTATATCGAGCAGTTTTTTCTTACATATTTATTATTTCATATTAAAGATTACAATCACACAATGTCCAGCTTCATTAACTGGTCTTTCACACAGCAGAGATTGTATCACTAGATTCCTACACAGATTTTTCATCCAATAGCTCCAAAATATAAATAATATTTCCTTCCCACCTCTTTCCAATTTCTAAATATACTCCGAAATATTCTCTAGGCCAAATTTCATCTTTTAACTGCCGTATTCGACATATGACATATAAGTTCTGAAGATATATATCGCGATGAATATCTTGAAAGTTAATTTCGAGAAAAAAAAATCACGTAAACCATCTTACATGATTTTTTCTACCATCTTAGTCTTACTTTCGAAATATGACATAATAACAATATGAATAATTATAAGATTTGAGTAGTTGATCAAGTAAATCGAGAAAAACAACTCAAAATGAGAATGTTTAGTGAAAATAACCAAAAAAAGAAAAATAAATAATATTATATCTTGAAAACATCACATCCATCCTCTGTTTGTATGAATTTTTTTCTTAAAATGATGTACAGCGCATATTAGCAAAGTTTTCACATAAATTGTTCGGACTCTCCCTGTATATCTCGAATCTTTATAATAACACAAATCTGCCCACTTTTTGACTTTCAATCGTTTACATTTCTGTATAAAGAAAATGAGCTAAATAAAATTGGTAAAAATTAAATTATGTGTTGCTACCTCCTTTACAGACAGTTTTTAATTCCAAATTATTACAAAAGTAAGGTTTATTCACATACAGTGTTCGCAAAAGTAGTAATGATGTAGTAAAATGTCAGTATTACATTCCAGTAGTGCAAAAGAAACAAATCATATATTTAATTGATATGTTGTTGAATTGCGTACTCTTGCGCTAATAATTGTTTTTTTGCTAATTAATTAAAAAAATCAGATAGGCATAAAAATTAAATTTGAACAACATATCATTTAAAAGTCTGGTTCACAATGGATCCGCTTACACAGAAATTGTTAAATGCCTATTTGTTTTTTTGCGAATTAAAAAAAATCAAATGGGCATAAAAATTTAATTTGAACAGTACATAAAATAAAATCCCTAGTAAAGTATGTACAGTATTTTACTAAATTTTGCACAGTAAATTATTCCATCGTCTGTCAAGTAAAATTAACAATGAAGAAATAATACTTTATTATATAATACTTTATTTATATTATTACATATTATGGTTATTGACCTAAACAGTATTTCTTTTATTGAAAAAATTATCATGCATAAAAATTATGTGCATAGTAATGCTTTAGTATTAAATCTTTTATTTGACGAATTTGGATTTCTTACGTTTAAAGTTGGAGGAATAACTTAGAGATAAAAAATAATATGTAAAACAAAATTATGCACCAATACACATATTTCGGTTATCTTTTATTATTAAGGATAAAATACAACAAAGTCAACGGAAAACCCAACCATCATGAGAGATAAGAAAGCTATACAACTTTCCTAACGGGCATCAGTTGTATTAATATTAGCCTATATATTTGAAGTATTATATTTTTCAATATCGTAATTTTTTTCTTGCTGACCGTATATTAGTTTCTGACCGTATTTGTGCTTTTTTTACTACAGAATTACTACCTCATATTAATAAATGTTCACTTATTATTTTTAATTAACGTATTTATAGTTATAGTGGCTGTTTATTATTTTTATTAAATACCTTAGTGAACATCAGCAAAAACTGGGATATTGCTATTCTGCATAAAATACTTTATATTTAAGTAAAATGCTCTGCAAATAATTTGAAGGCAAAATTCTTTATATTCTTTTAATTTATTATAAACAAATCAGAATTTTTATATTTCGTTTTGTATCTTTATGTCTATAATGATATTTTTTTTCTTAATTGGTTTAGAAAATAATTACCAAGAAATACTTAAAATATAAATATCAACATTTCAAAGTTGTATATATATTATGAGATTTTTGAACCCTATTTCGAAACAAAATCTATTACATTAATATGCAGGTATTGCAGGTATCATTACCTCTCACTGTGTTAACCCTTGAATTTTTCGGCAGAAAAACTGATTTTTAATGTGTTCCCAACATTAATATGCTGTGAAGTACGTCAAAATCTTATGTACATAAATAAAATGCAAATTTCTGCACCTGTGCAAATTTCAATTGCCATAACACATTGACATTTTTTTTGTAGATTGTAGGATTTCGTTAATAATAATTTTTAGTATCCTTACTTAGTAAGTGGTCGTAAAGTTAGACAAACAGATCATTGTGATGTGTTTGTTACCCAACAGATTATAATAGAACCAAATTTAATCATCAATAAACTAATTAAAAAAGCACTAATTGCATTTAGTTTAATTACCAAGAGAATTTATTTTTATAAATAAGCCAATATTACGAATCAAAAACTAGACTATTTTTCCCCATTCAAAGATCAAATTTGTGTCATGGTATTGCTTATAATTGTTTTATTTGCATTTCATAAAACAGCGTTTTATGAAGCACATTTCTAGAATCCAATTACAGAAATTTAATAGTTTTGAACGCATCTCCCCTCGTCTTCAGGACAAATGAATCTTGACGCGTCACATATTGGTGACATACGCCTCACGCACAAGGTCGCAGTCAAAAACCTGTTTCATTCATAAAGCCCCATATAAATATTGATTGACTGGCCGTTGGCCAGCATTATCAGTTTGAAAGTAGTGACGATAGGCAAGTTTCGTGATAATACACTCAGTTCCTACCTATTTGGATATTGTTTTTCTTGCATTACGTACATTTTTAGTGTTAGTTTTTCAATATTCAAACCATGATAGATTTTTGAGTGCATGTTTATTAATTCGTTTTTTTCTTTTTATTTCAGATTTATTAAAATGGCATTAGTAGTAAGATATATAGAAGATGTTAACAGATTTTTAAATAAATACCAAGGTAAGTTTTAATAAGTTGTAGAAGCTTATTTTTCCTTGTATCCGTGCCTGCTAACAATTTTGCTTGTTTCTCTTCTTTCTATCTATCATATTTACAACAATTTTCAATCTATCAATATTACACAACGAAATACTAATACAGGTAGGAATAAAATCATCTTTCTTTTCGGGCATTTCTTTTATTTATTGTCTAAAGGTCGATTTAGATGCAGCTGTGTTGACCGTTTAACAGATGATGTATGATCTCCTCAAAAATAAAACGTAAACTTTGAATCGACCTTTAAATTCAAAACTACACATTTGCTTATTTCTTTCGTAGACCATACGCATATTGTTTTAATTTTTTGTTACAGATACTAGAACAGCAGATTGGTTTTTAATGTCTAGCCCATTTTACACATTAGCAATTTGTTTATCGTATATCATAGCAGTAAAGGTATGTTGTTTTCGTTTTTTTTTTGTAACGTCACCTTTTTAACATCTATCGGATTTTTTTAGTATGTGGGGCCAAAGCTAATGGAGAATAGGAAACCGTTTCAATTAAAATATACCTTAGTAGTATATAATCTGTTACAAGTCCTATTTAGTACCTGGCTTTTTATGAAGGTATGTATTTTACATCCTTATCATTTTCATACAAGATTACAGACCGATATGGAATTTCTTTGAATAATTTTCGATAATATAATATACTTTTGCATGCGTAACGGTTGAGTATGTTGATATGACACATCGTATGCTATCCATTTTTGTATTTGATTTGTAATTTGCTGGATAGAATTTGTATTTAAGGCACTGTTATATTGATTGAAGTACACCTGTAAGAAGATTAGATATTTTAATGCGTAGGTATTGATAAGTTTTCGAGCATAGTATTTGTATGATATAATATATTGGTCGTCGCGTCTTGCATCGATTTATATTTTTGAAAATATCACTGAATAATACTGCGAAGTCGGTATAATCACGAAACGAAAAGTAGATAATTTTGGTTATGGAGTCAGAAAAATTTCAACAATTTATGAAGGTATACCCATGCTATCCTTAGCCGATTATCTTTTACGAGACCCATATAATCCCCAGAAAAAAAAATTCATTGAGAGACACTGACATTACCTGAATATTATGAGGAGAAAATATTTTTTACTATACCGTGTGACAGAGGAGACATAAAACATGTCTCCAAAAAAAATCACTTAGTTAAAATGATAATATTTGGAAACTTAGTCTGTCATTTCTGTCTCTTTTCTGTCCAAACAAAGACGTCTATTCCAAACTGGGTTTGGCCAGCTGCTTTAATTTTCTTATTTTATATGGTACAGAGCATGTGTTTTTATAAGCACTATGTAATTTATTACTATGTTTTTAAAATGATGAACTTTTTAGATATTATCAGTTACAGAAACTAACTAGGATTTTCTCATTTTTAATAAAGTAAACTAAATTTTATTAGCCCTCCTAGCAAAGCATATTAACCATAAATAACCACCACAGATTATATTGCGGCCATCTGCATTTGATTTTTGACTGCCAAAAAACTGTTAAAAACAAATGCCCTGCGACAGATGGTTGAAAAGAAAATTTTGAGGTGATAAAATCACACACCAGAAAAAATGCACAGTATCGCCTTTTGCCTATTTAAAGTAGACAAAACGCGATACTTCTTGCCAAACCAGATTTGGAATAAAAATAGTAGTTTAGTTATGAAGAAAATTATGATTCACTGAACAACTCTGCCAAGTATTAAAATGCCATGTGTTTAACTAAGAAATATTCGCAGGTCGTACAGTATTTTGTTTATACTGTTTAAGTTAATCTTAAATATTTTCCACTATCATCTACTGTATTGTAGCTTATTAGTGTTGTATATTTTAAGTAGTTTTCCAACCTTTGTTAACAGTCTTTTGTACAGGAAAGTAATATGTACAAGGTGAGCTATTTTTGCATAGTTTTCGAAATATTATTCTTTGAAAATTATTATATTTTACTTGTTTTCCAAAAGTCGCCGAGAGGACAAATTTCTATTTTCCAGTGTCCATTTTTATTATTTGTTGTTTGGTATTCGGTACGCAAAATAATATCGAATTAATACCGAAATGCCGGTATTTTACATCAATATCGGACAAAATTCGTCCGAGATCCCGGGTATTGGTATTGTTAAACCCTAATAACCAATATTAGTAGCAACTTGGATATCAGAATTTTCATTGAAAAATTAATTTAATCTCAAAATAAGAAAAATTAACTTAATTTTAATATTAATATTAATGAGCATAAAACTATACAATTATAGGCTAAGCATCGATGGTGACTAGTAGTTGATTTAATGTCTCAAGTAGGATTTCACTTCAAAATATTGCTTCTGTTCTAAGAGGTATTTTGGTTAATAAAATCTACGTTGATATTATTATTTACGTTTTTCTTGAAGAGTAAGCTACGGGCAGCTATAAATAAAGTACCCAACTATAACCAAAAGTGACCAAATTACGCCCTAAGTGTGGATTTATTATCTGAAGGGAAGTTGTCAACGTATACGACAATGGCGCAGAATTAATTTAAAGAAAATTCCTGAAATATCACCTTAACTATATTTTGACTAATAGTTACTGACTTACTATTCTATAAAACAATAGGGTATTAAATACCTCCATCTATTCTTCTGTGAGGAAAGTATAAATTTGAAAAGCGTCAAATTGTTGCGTTGTTTTGTGGTCCCTTCAAGTAACTTTATTAATGTGACTTCAGCTAGCATAATGAAATGTGATGATCAATGAAGATATATATATTTTTATGGGTTCCCAATTCATTCCGACAACATTCAGAAGATTTACAAAATATCAAGCTAAGTGCCCGCTAAAAACCCTTTGAAGTGTAGTTTCAATTTTCAAGGTAACTTTAAAGGATGACGCTGCCTGAAAGCACCCAGAAAAGTACCAAGTAATCAAATTTTTCATCTCGAACAGCTCGTTGGTATAGACTTTCAAAAATGTATACCTGGATTTTTGCCACACTGATTTCAGGACGCCATTCTTTACATTATGGGATTCCTCATGTTAGATTTACAGGAATCAACGCTGATCTGATCTGATCATGACGAGTTGAAGTCATGACATAAGTAAATGACATATTAACTAGGATCGTTTTATTTCCAAGTAGTATTGGGAGCTAGGAATTTTACAATAGTACAAATAAAACGAATCCTTGCTAAGATGTCACTTAAATTTCAGTGAATTATTGAAGTTTAAATTAACAGTTAATATTGGCGAGAAAAGTCAAAAAACCACCAGGCTTACCAGGTTTTTTTGGAATACTCTGTATATGTCACTAATTTTAAAATGTCAAAAAAGGCACATTTCTCCTGACTAACACTCATCTAATTCGTTTTTTTATCCAGGTAGCGACAAAACTGTAATCGCAGACCGGAGCACTAAATGGATACTATATTCATATGAATTTTGCACAAAGTTATTGAATTGATGACACAAACTTCAGGAGATTATTATATGGCCATTTCTTAGCTGAAAAGTTTAAATAATGATATATCCGAAAAAATATAAATGAGGATATATCCGGCTTTCGAAAAAACACTTAGAAATTTCCACATAACATTTTATAAACGCACAATTATTAATAAAAGTTTATCTTTTGTAGCCCATACAAAAATATTTTTTATCTTTGAAATTGAGGGCTTCACCAGTTTTTTTAAAATAAATTTTAAAAGGGATTGTATCCTTTTTGACTAATTTTTCTTCAAACTATAAGCCCATTAAAGTATCACATTTTACTGAAATTATTCATTTTACAAGATATTTGTAATAAAATTGATGTCTAAATTGTAAAAAAAGTGTTAAATGAGATACCTTTAGATATCATCTAAATTTAAGTTAGATTAAATAAATTTAATGTATGCGTTAGCTTAGAATTGAAAGCCGTCTTATTAATCTTTAAGAGGGGAAAGGGGAAAATTTATTTTAATAAGAAGTTAGAAAAAAGTCCCACAAAACACTTTGGGTACATTTTTTTTTTACAAAAATGCACACAACAGCTATTTTTACCACCGTTTCTTTCAGTTAGAAAACTATTAATTTTAATGTATAGTAAATTTTAACACCTGAGTGGAATTAGGTTCCAATTATATTCTTTTTCTCTGTAAGTTCAATCTAGAAATCAGCTTCAAATTTTTTCAGCTCCGTAGAGCGCTAAATTATTGCGACTTATTGGCTAATATGGCCTAAGTATGTATCTGGAAGACCGAGTTCGCTTGGGGTAAAACCAAAACATTGTTGTTTTACCCTCACACTCTTGGCAGCACCATCATGCGGTCAAAGGTCAAATTAACAGCCTTCTACCAACTCTACAGTCTTACCAGCTTTGATCATACGATGGCTCCCTAAAGCTATAGATAATATGCAAATGAGCAGAATTTCTTCTGAATATGTGGTACATTATGGACACCTACATATTTTGCTGTGAAAAATATCAACGCATACT
>JAWQRJ010000542.1:0-20095 GCA_033557515.1 Diorygopyx duplodentatus | reverse complement strand
CTCCAAACTCCTCCCAGTGTTCTCTCTTAGCTTGTTGGGTGGTCTCCTTCACTCTCTTTCTCTGTTGCTGGTACCGTCCATAGTTTTCCTTGTTCCTGTTGTTTAAATAGGTCCTCCACTTCCGTTTCTTATCCTCCACTTCTCCCTTCACTACTGGACTCCACCAGAGCGTCCCTTTCTTGTTCCCTTTGATTCTAGCAACACCACATGCTTCCATTGCTGTCCTTGTAAGTATGTCTTTTATCCTTATCCATATCTCTTCCACATTAAGTTCACTTCCCGTCCCCATTTCCATAACTCCCTCCTGCAACCCACGTTGGTAGCGCATCTTCACTTCTTCTTCCTTCATCTTATAACATTTTATGATGTCTCTGCCCATTTTCGCACCTCGCTCAGTCGTTTGTCTGTCTCCTGCGCCCGGAAGCCGGACCTTCGCTTCCAGCAAATAGTGGTCACTTCCTATCTCATACCCTCTTCTTACTCGTACGTCCCTGATATATTTCCTGCAGTTTTGTGCAGTTACAATATAGTCTATTACCGATTTTTCTCCTCTACTTATCATTTCTCTCGTATACTTTTGTATCTCCTTGTGTGCAAAGACAGTGTTCATTATTGCCAGTTCGTTTATCAAACAGAAGTCAATCAATCTGGTTCCATTATTATTACACACCCCCTCCCCGTTGCGCCCCATCACTCTTTCCACCCCCATGTTCTCGTTCCCCACCCGTGCATTAAAATCTCCTACCATAATCACTGGTTGTGTTAATTCTTCCACAATATCATTCAGATCCTCCCAAAACACGTTGCGTCTTCATTTGGCACGTAGACGACCAAGATCGTAACGTGTTTGTTTCCCATCTCCACTGTTACAGACAAATTTTTAGTATGTGAATTTTTAGTATTCCCTATATTCAGGTATTTTTTTATTTTAATTTCCGCTCCTAAGTTTCTATTCTATTTGCTTCCAAAGCCCCAGGAGTCAATACTTTTGACGGCGGTAGTATATGCCAAAATTTATACACGACTATTAGTTTTTGCGTTCAGGATTCTTGGTATTGGTTTAGCAGGAATAGACAAATTCTGTGGAATCGTGGATTTACCTAAACCAATTTTCCAATCGTTCTACGATAAAGTTGTGAATGACATTTACACTGCCACAAAAACTATTTGTGAATTGTTCATGAAAAATGCTGTTCAAGGGGCAAAAGAATTGGATAATGCAGAAGAAGAACTCATCGTTTCAGGGGATGGAACTTGGATGAAACGTGGTTTCTCATTTCTTTTAGGTGTTTCTACTCTTATATAATTTTACTCAGGAAAAGTTCTTGATCTTATTCTAAAAAGTTCATACTGTTAAGCTTGTGAATTTTGGAAAAATTTTGAAGGTACTGAGGAGTATAATGAGTGGAGCAATGAACACTCAGGTAAATGTTCTGCCAATCACGAAGGGTCAGTTAGAAAAATGGAAGTAGATGGTATTGTAGAAATGTTCAAAATATCCCAAACACTTTATAACGTACGATATGGTATTTACGTAGACGATGGAGACAGTAAGACTTATAAAGGAATTGTTGACTCAAAGCCATATGAAAATTTAGTCGTGGAAAAAAAAGAAATGCACGTGCAAAAAGCGAATGCGTACGCAATTACGTAAAGCAAAAAAAGATAATCCTGGTATAGGTGGCAAAGGGAAGTTGGCAGCCAAGCTTATTGATGAGTTAACAGTTTACTATGGTGTTGCAATTAGAAGGAGTATAAATACATCAGTTAAAACAATGAAAAATGCGATATGGGCAACTTATTACCATAAAATATCTACTGATGAAAAGCCACAGCACGACAAGTGCTCGTCCGGTTAAGATACCTGGTGTTCATATCAAAAAGCGCAGGCCTCTGGAACTTTGGATTCTTATAAAGATAAGAATTATATTCCTGTAGTTGTCCAAAAAGTAATTGAACCCATATACGATAGATTGACTGATGGCGATTTGTTAGAATGCTGTTTAGGATACAGTCAGAATAACAATGAAAGTCTAAACGCTGTCATTTGGTCTATGGCTCCAAAAGTACATTACAGTGGTGCAAAAATTGTTCAGACTGCATCTTATGTTGTAGCTAGTATATTTAATAATGGATATACTAGTGTATTACAAATGATTTCAATGTATTACAAAGAATTTCTAACGTACATCCCCACACCGCCATCTCTATTCGCTCTATTCATACATTCAAAATGATATAAGGATGTACACATTTGAATATAGATAAGTTGGCGTAAATCGTCATACTTTAACCTGAAGAATACCCCAGTATACTTTTTCCCGTGCTTTTACTGGACACCTGTATTATGCACATATTACATCGTAATATAAGCCATTACTTACATGATGTGATATGAAGCATGATAACGGTCCAATTTCAGCAAACATTCCAACCTTCAATAAAAAAGATTTTAGTGTTTCAAAAAATTAAGGTCGTTTGTTTAAAATTATTTCAGTAATTCCAGTCCATTTAGCCATCATCAAGAAAAATAATTATATAATTTGGTAGAGTACAAATCAAAAAGCTTTCAAATGACATACGACAAGTATCCATTAACGTCTTTAATGACACATTTAAAATAATGAGTTTGATTGGGTTTTACACGTGCTTGACAGGTAATAAATGCCAGATTGCTAAAAAACTCCCTAGCAACTAGATTAATTAACGTTTTTAACGTACCTTATTAACTTGTCTTACAACAGCATCCAGAACTTCACCTTTAAAAGGTCGAAAAACGATCGCTTTATACTTTACGGGATAAACGACAAAACCCTGTCCGGGCAGAATTAAACCAGCTCCGATATTATCGATTGTCGTTACCGCGATAACAAATCCGTACCTGCAATCAACTCGGCAACCGATAATTACACTTATCGCTGAAAAAAAATGCATTACTCACTTTCCCGTGCAAGTGCCTTCGACTTCTGTGTATAGTTTAGTTTTAACTTTCTCAAGCAGTTGGGGTCCGAAATATTGGGGATGTAACAAAATTTCATGTTCAAGAGATATCTGTATTAGAAAAATAATGTTGTAATTAAATTGGTTACAATTGAACTGTTCGGTTTATATTTACGTGATAAAACATGTTGAAGGATTTAAAATCCAACGATTTTTAGGTTAGGACGCCGTGAGGTGGATTTTGACAAGTCAAGTGCCGCCATCTACCCAAATAAGACAAAACTAGTTTGTGAAATTTGAATTTTTGCGCCACTCAATTTTAAAAGAAATTCAAAAAGAAACAATTAATATATTAAAATAGATTATACATATCAAGATATACTTTTTCAAAAATATACATTTCACATTCTGTCTGTTACACAACATAAAACTATATAAAAATATTAAGGAATAAAAATGAAAATAGAGTATTTGTTTATGGAAAACTGTTAAATATAAACTAATTAGGCGGTAATAAAAGCGCCATTATCCAATTTTTCCAGATAATTTTTTCGACAAGCCATTTCATCAACCGGTCGGTTATAAGCAGTCCAAACAGGTTCTCCGATAAACAGCCTCTTCGCTCTTATGTAGTTGTTATGATCCAGCGTAAATCTATGGTAAATACCGCCGGGAAGAATTAACATATCCCCAGGAACGACCTCGACGCGAATCCAATCGTCCGCCTTATCTCGAACGTCAAAATAACCGGAACCCTCTACGCAGATACGGATTTCTTCGTCCGTATGCAAATGTTCGGTGTAAAATATCTTTAATTTTTCGTCGTAGTTCGGGAGGCACTCCTTAGAGCACACCAGTTCATCTTCGTACGTGTACCCCTTGTCCTTTTTGATTTTCTCAAGCGTACCATCGGAATCAATAGTCTCTACGTTTAATTTGAAATATTCCACACCGCTTTTCTTGGTTAATTCGTTTAAATCGACGTATTCCGGTGGGTTTCTGTGGTGTTCGTTTCGTTGATCCGATGGATCGTGATCCATATACCATGCACGCACCATTTTAGTCTCTTTAATGTTATAAATATTTAATAATTGAGTTGATGTTGGTGGTTAAAAATCAAAGGTTATCTTTATCTGTCAAAGTTGACAATTAGGAAGTGTCGACCCCTAGCGGTGAAGTCAGTAAGCACAAATCGAAGATTAGGATAAATAAAATTATGATGGCGAAATTCTTATTTTTGATGTTTGTAAAACCTAGTTAACTTGAATGTAGAAGATTAAACCGCACTCCACCAAAAATTGGTACATTTGTATTCGCTTTGTGTAAAGTTATCCTTTATGATGATACTAATTGTACTATCGTTGTTGTTGGTGTGTATGAGTACAGGAGGAATTACATTAATAATCATATGGTATTATTATCACAAAAAGAATGAGGGACATCTCAGTAAATTTCCAGGGCCAAAACCTTTGCCTCTTGTGGGAAATGCACTGCCGTTTTCTTCTAACACTAGTAAGTGTAAAATTGGCGACTTACAGGTTTTATAAACAAAACCTATAAATCGCAAAAAAATATTTTAATTTCTTTTGATCAAACAGATTGCATTTAACAAGTGTAGACTTGAGACTAATGGAAGAGATAAAATGGTACTCTTTTTATTTCCTTTTGTACATAAAATTGAATTTTGAAAAGTTAGTCAATTCGTCAATTATATGCAAGTTAAATTAATATTAATTCAGTTCTTTTTAAATTACAGAATTAATACCGGCCATGCTAGCAATGCAGGAAAAGTATGGAAAGACTTTTCGTTTATACTTTGCTATTGAACCAAATATTATGATGGGTGATGCAAAAGCACTTGAATTTTTGTTAAGCTCAAATTCACTCATTGACAAATCAGATACTTATGATTATTTTAAGCGTTGGCTGGGAACTGGTTTGCTGACCAGTACAGGTAATTTTTTTTCCCTTAAAGAATAAAAAATAAAATTCGAGTCCTAGGAGAAAAATGGCGAAAATATAGAAAAACTCTTACACCAGCATTCCACTTTCAAATACTGGAACAGTTTATTGATGTTTTTAATTCATCTACCAGCATACTGATAGAAAAACTTTCCCAAGAAGTAGGTAAACCTAGTGTGGATATCTATCCATTTGTACAGTTGTGTGCGTTGGATGTAATATGTGGTATAGATTTAAAATTAATTTAAAGTGGAAATTCTACCTCTGATCTGTTTGCAGAATCTTCGATGGGAACCAGCATTAATGCGCAGATAGAACATAGCTCGAAGTATGTACAGAGTGTGAAGGAAATGGCTAGAATTGTAATAGAGAGGGGATTTTCCCCCATTCAGATATTTGAGACTTTGTATAAATTTACTTACAATTATTATTTGGAGTTGCGCTGTTTAAAGGTGCTGCATAATTTTTCTAGAAGTGTCATCAAGAAAAGGAAGCAAGTTTTAATCGAACATAATATGAAGGGTGAAGATATCGATGAATATGGTATAAAAAAGAGATTGACATTCTTGGATATTTTGTTAAAATCTAAGGTAGATGGACTACCAATTCCTGATGAATATATAAGAGAAGAAGTGGACACATTTATGTTTGCTGTTAGTATAAATCAAAATAAACCTTTAGAATATTTTCTGTACGATCGTCATATTTTTCAAAGTAAAATTTCAAAGGGCACACAAAATAAAGTTACTTTAAATATATTTTGGAGCTATTTGATTTTTGTATATTTTACTGTAATCTTTTATCTATAAGCTGTGACCTATAATACTTATTTCCCAACAGGGTCACGATACAACATCCTCTGCAATAAGCTTTACGTTATATTGCATATCGAATTATCAAGATATTCAGGTATGTTAACATTTTTGTGTGATGTATATTTTTCAATCCTTCCCAATGTTTTCAGCTAAAAGTCGTAGAAGAACTCAAAACGATCTTTCAAGACGATTGGAACAGACCTGTAACTTATAGAGATCTCCAAGATATGAAGTATTTGGAATTGGTAATCAAAGAAACGCTTAGGTTGTATCCTCCTGTTCCTTTAATAGGAAGAAAAACTGCCACTGATGTCGAGTATGGTAAAGAGCTGTTGCTATTCATCAAAATTTGTTGGCGTGATCTTTCTTAATCTGGTAAAATTTAGAAATTTGTTTGTTCATTTTAGACAACAAAATTATACCGAAAGGAACCATGGTGAATGTATTTATTTATGGAGTACATAGAGACCCAGAATTCTTTTCAGACCCTTTAAAATTTGATCCCGAGAGATTTAAAGCCGAAAATATCATAAACCAAAATCCATATGCATATATTCCATTTAGTGCTGGTGCTAGAAATTGCATAGGTAATTAATGTTTTTGTAAAAATCACATAAACGACTGTTTTATTTTGTAGGTCAGAAATTTGCTATGTTAGAAGTAAAAGCAACCGTATCAAAAATACTACGTAGTTTTGAATTATTACCAACTGTGCCTGCGCACGATGTGAAGTTAACTATGGAAAGTATACTGAAATCTACTAATGGGATATGTATGAGATTGAAAAACCGGTATCTAGATTGATTAAAATGAAAGCAATTGACTGGAATACCCACTTATATTGTTATCAAATGATTTGGGTATTCTGGTGTAGCGTATAAACACATTATTTAGTTTTTCAATTTGGTTTCCATCGAGGTCACGACTGTAACACAACTCTCCTAGACTTGACTATGAACTTGTTATGGGTCAGCAATTGTGAAGGTGGCAGATGTGGTGTCAGAGTAATTTTCTTTTACATTAATTTAGGGTAGATGAAAAACAAGGAAGTGGGTATTGATGTGATCCTGGTTTACTATTTTTTATATTATTAATTTGTATGCTTACTTTGTATAAAATAAAGATTATTATGCCATCGATTGCTGGGTATATTTATCATGAACTTTAGCGTGGAATATCATCTTGAAATTCTTCCATGATGTGTTTAAAAATATGAGTAAAACTTACCCAATTGGTCCTCCTGAGAGTACTCCAAATATTCACTAGATGTCGCCACAAATTTCACGACTGGCGATGTTTGTTATGATGGCTTTTTGCAGTAGTAAGCAACGTTGCCAAACGTACTACCTGTTTAATGGGATCTAAAGAGAATAAAGGGAGAAAAAACTTGTGGGTAAACAGGTTGCGTCTGACTATGGATGTGACATCTTTTGCTAGCTTTATGGGCGATTCAAGTGTGAAATAGACATTTATTAGATCGTATAATAGTTCGTTTTCATAGTTGATGGTGCTTAATAATTTTAGTAGTTTTATTGTTATTAATTAGTTTCTAAAGGTAAGTAAATTGCATAATCAACGTGAAACGATCAAATATTTTTTGTCAATATCAATAACATAATCACGTTTTGCGTGATTTCAGATGTTTTCTAATAAATATAATAGCTCTTTCGTTCCTATATAGTTTTTGTTCAAGATAATTTTATTCACAAATTTTTTTTTCGCGGTAATGATTTTTACTTTCTCTTAATTGCACTACCAGATGCTTTTTCACCTACCATAATGCCATCTTGCAGCCATTGGTATCGATAATATTACCAAATCGTCAATATTTATAATAGTGAATGATGTCATTTTGAATGCCAACTATCACTCATCTGTTTTATACGCATATGAATGACGATGTTAAAATAAACGTACGTTAGTTAACTTATGTATCTCTGTAATTGCAACGAATTTGGATTGTTGTAAAATCCACTTAACTTGAACACGTACAAAAGTCTACTTAAAGGCTAAATAACACACGCGGGCTTGGTACGTTTGCATTCGCTTTGTGTAAAGTTTTCCTCTATGATGATACTACTTGTACTGTGGTTGTTCTTGGTGTGTATCATTACAGGAGGAATTACATTAATAATCATATGGTATTATTATTATACAAAGTATGAGGGACATCTCGGTAAATTTCCAGGGCCAAAACCTTTGCCTCTTGTGGGAAATGCACTGTCGTTTTCTTCTGCCGCTAGTAAGTGTAAAATTGGCGACTTACAGGTTTTATAAACAAAATCTATAAGTCGCGAAAAAATATTTTACATTTCTTTTGATCAAACAATTTGTGTTTAACAAGTTTAGACTTGAGACTAATGGCAAAGATAAAAAGCTACTTAGTATTGAACTATTTGCACTTTAAAATTTACTTTTTATTTCCTTCGGTGCATAAAATTGAATTTTGAAAAGTTATACTGCATTAATTATACGCAAGTTAAATTAATATTAATTCAATTCTTTTTAAATTACAGCATTAGTACCAGACATGCTAGCAATGCAAGAAAAATATGGAAAGACTTTTCGTTTGTACTCTATGATTGAACCAAATATTATGTTGGGTGATGCAAAAGCGCTTGAATTTTTGTTCAATTCAAATTCCCTCATTGACAAATCAGATACTTATGATTATTTTAAGCGTTGGCTGGGAAGTGGTTTGCTGACCAGCACAGGTACCTAACTTTTTGTCCCTTAAAGAATAAAAAAATAAAATTCAAGTCCTAGGAGAAAAATGGCGAAAATATAGAAAAACTCTTACACCAGCATTCCACTTTCAAATACTGGAACAATTTGTGGATGTTTTTAATTCATCTACGAACATATTAATAGAAAAGTTTTCCCAAGAAGTAGGTAACTCCAGTGTGGATATCTATCCATTTGTACAGTTGTGTGCGTTGGATCTAATATGTGGTATAGGTTTAAAATTAATTTAAAGTGGAAATTCTACCTCTCATCTGTTTGTAGAATCTTCGATGGGAACCAGCATTAATGCGCAGATAGAACATAACTCGAAATACGTACAGAGTGTGAGAGAAATGGGTAGAATTGTAATAGAGAGAGGATTTTCCCCAATTCAGATATTTGAGACTTTGTATAAATTTACGTACAATTACTATTCGGAGTTACGCTGTTTAAAGGTGCTGCATAATTTCTCTAGAAGTGTCATCAAGAAAAGGAAGGAAGTTTTAATCGAACATAATATGAAGGGTGAAGATGTCGATGAATATGGTATAAAAAAGAGAATGACATTCTTGGATATTTTGTTGAAATCTAAGGTAGATGGGCAACCAATTCCTGATGAATGTATAAGAGAAGAAGTGGACACATTTATATTTGCTGTTAGTATAAACCAAAATCAACCTTTAGAATATTTTCTGTGCGATCGTTATATTTTTCTCGACGAAGTTGTAAAATCTCAAATTCAAAGGGCATACAGGATAAAGTTATTTTAAACATATTTTGGGGGTATTTGAATTTTTTATATTTACTGTAACCTTTTATCTATAAGCTCCGACCTATAGTACTTATTTCCAAACAGGGTCATGATACAACATCCTCTACAATAAGCTTTACGTTATATTGTCTATCGAATTATCAAGATATACAGGTATGTTTACATTTTTGTGCGATGCATATTTTTCAATCCTTCGCAATGTTTTCAGCTAAAAGTTGTAGAAGAACTCAAAACGATCTTTCAAGACGACTGGAACAGACCTGTAACTTATAGAGATCTCCAAGATATGAAGTATTTGGAATTGGTAATCAAAGAAACGCTTAGGTTGTATCCTCCTGTTCCTGTAATAGGAAGAAAAACTGCCACTGATGTCGAGTATGGTAAACAGCTGCTGCTATTCATCAAAATTTGTTGTCGTGATCTTTCTTAATCTGGTAAAAGTTAGAAATTCGTTTCTTCATTTTAGACAACAAAATTATACCGAAAGGAACCATGGTGAACGTATTTATTTATGGAGTACATAGAGACCCAGAATTCTTCTCAGACCCTTTAAAATTTGATCCAGAGAGATTTACAGCCGAAAATACCATAAACCAAAATCCATATGCATATATTCCATTTAGTGCTGGTGCTAGAAATTGCATAGGTAATTAATGTTTTTTTTCTAAAATCACATAATGACTATTATATTTTTTAGGTCAGAAATTTGCTATGTTAGAAGTAAAAACAACCGTATCCAAAATATTACGTAATTTTGAATTATTACCAACTGTGCCTACGCACGATGTGAAGTTAACTGTGGAAAGTATACTGAAACCTACTAATGGAATACATATCAGATTGAAAAACCGGTATCTAGATTAAAACGAAAACAATTTATTGGAATACCCTCTTATATTATCAAATGATTTAGATATTCTGGTGTAGCCTATAAGCACATTATTTAGTTTTTCAATTTGGTTTCCATCGAGGTCACGACTATAATACAACTCTCTTAGACTTGACTATGAACTTGTTATGGGTCAGCAATTGTGAAGGTGGCAGATGCGGTGTCAGAGTAATTCTCTTTTACATTAATTTAGGATAGATGAAAAACCAGGAAGTGGGTATTGATTCGATCCTGGTTTACTATTTTTTATATTATTAATTTGTATGCTTACTTTGTATCAAATAAAGATTATTATGCAATCAATTGCTGGGTATATTTATCATGAACTATAGTGTGGAACATCATCTTGAAATTATTCCATGATGTGTTTAAAAATATCAGTAAAACTTACCTAATTGGTCCCCCTGAGAGTACTCCAAATATTCACTAGATGTCGCCACAAATTTCACGACTGGCGATGTTTGCTATGATGGCTTTTTGCAGTAGTAAGCAACGTTGCCAAACGTACTACCTGTTTAATGGGATCTAAAGAGAATAAAGGGAGAAAAAACATGTGAGTAAACAGGTTGCGCTTGACTCTGGATGTGATATCTTTTGCTAGTGTGTATGAGCGATTCAAGTGTGAAATAAACATTTATTAGATCGTAGAATAGTTCGTTTTTCATAGTTAGGGCTAAATAATTTTAGTAGTTTTATTGTTATCCATTAGTTTCTAAAGGTAAGTAAGTTGCATAATCAACATGAAAAAATCAAAAATCAATATCAATAACATAATCACGTTTTCCGTGATTTCAGATGTTTTTTTATAAGTATACTATCTATTTCGTTGCTATATACTTTTTATTCAAGGTAATTTTATTCACAATTTTTTTTCGCGGTAATGATTTTTATTTTCTCTTAATTGCACTACCAGATGCTTTTTCACCTACCATAATGCCACCTTGCAGCCATTGGAATCCATAATACTACCAAATCGTCAATACGATGTTAAAATAAACGTACATTAACTTGTGTTTCTCTGTAATTGCAACTATTTTGGATTGTTGTAAAATCTACTTAAAGGCTAAATAACACACGCGCGCTTAGTACATTTGCATTCGCTTTGTGTAAAGCTTTCCTTTATGATGATACTGCCTGTACTGTGGTTGTTCTTGGTGTGTATCATTACAGGAGGAATTACATTAATAATCATATGGTATTATTACTATACAAAGTATGAGAGACATCTCAGTAAATTTCCAGGGCCAAAACCCTTGCCTCTTGTGGGAAATGCACTACCGTTTTCTTCTAGCACAAGTAAGTGTAAAATTGGAATTACAAATTTTATAAATAAAATCTATAAGTCGCAAAAAAATATTTTAACTTCTTTTCTGAGTATTGAACTATTTGCACTTTAAAAATTTTCTTTTTATTTCCTTTCGTGTATAAAATTGAATTTTGAAAAGTTAGACTGCATTCATCAATTATACGCAAGTTGAATTAATATTAATTCACTTCTTTTTAAATTACAGAAATAATACCAGCCATGTTGGCAATGCAAGAAAAATATGGAAAGACTTTCCGTTTATACTCTGTTATTGAACCAAATATTGTGGTAGGTGATGCAAAAGCGCTTGAATTTTTGTTAAGTTCAAATTCACTAATTGACAAAGCAGATACTTATGGTTATTTTAAGCGTTGGCTGGGAACTGGTTTGCTGATCAGTACAGGTAACTTTTTTCCCTTAAAGAATAAAAAAATAAAATTCGAGTTCTAGGAGAGAAATGGCGAAAATATAGAAAAATTCTTACACCAGCATTTCATTTTCAAATACTGGAACAGTTTATTGATGTTTTTAATTCATCTTCGAACATACTGGTAGAAAAGCTTTCCAAAGAAGTAGGTAAACCTATCGTGGATGTTTATCCGTTTATGCAGTTGTATGCATTGGATGTAATATGTGGTATATGTTTAAAATTAGTTTAAAGTGGAAATTTTACCTCTCATCCGTTTGCAGAATCTTCGATGGGAACCAGCATTAATGCGCAGATAGAACATAGTTCGGAGTATGTACAGAGTGTGAATGAAATGGGTAGAATTGTGATGGAGAGAGTATTTTCTCCCATTCAGATATTTGAGACTTTGTATAAATTTACGTACAATTACTATTTGGAATTGCGCTGTTTAAAGGTGCTTCATAAATTCTCTAGAAGTGTCATCAAGAAAAGGAAGCAAGTTTTAATCGCCCATAATATGAAGAAAGATGTCGATGAATGTGGTATAAAAAAGAGATTGACGCTCTTGGATATTTTGTTAAAATCTAAGGTAGATGGACAACCAATTCCTGATGAACGTATAAGAGAAGAAGTGGACACATTTATGTTTGGTGTTAGTATAAACCAAAATAAACCTTTAGAATATTTTCTGTACGATCGTTATATTTTTCTTGACGAAGTTGTAAACTCTCAAGCTTTGAATAGTATAAGTATACTAATATATACATGAGTAAAATTTCAAAGGGCACACAAGATAAAGTTATTTTAAACATATTTTGGAGCTATTTGATTTTTTACATTTTACTGTAACCTTTTATCTATAAGCTGTGACCTATAATCTTATTTCCCAATAGGGTCATGACACATTATCATCTGCAATAAGCTTTACGTTATATTGTCTATCGAACTATCAAGATATTCAGGTAAGCTTACATTTTTGTGCAATGGGTATTCTTCAATCCTTCCCAATGTTTTCAGCTAAAAGTCATAGAAGAACTTAAAATGATCTTTCAAGATGATTGGAATAGACCTGCAACTTATAGAGATCTTCAAGATATGAAGTATTTGGAATTGGTTATAAAAGAGACACTTAGGTTGTATCCTTCTGCTCCTTTAATAGGAAGAAAAACTGCCACTGATGTCAAGTATGGTAAACAGCTGTTGCTATTCATCAAAATTTTGTTGTCGTGATCTTTCTTAATCTGGTAAAATTCAGAAATTTTGTTTATTCATTTTAGACAACAAAATTATACCGAAAGGAACCATGGTGAATGTATTTATTTATGGAGTACATAGAGACCCAGAATACTTTTCAGACCCTTTAAAATTTGATCCCGAGAGATTTAAAGCCGAAAATATCATAAACCAAAAGCCATATGCATATATTCCATTTAGTGCTGGTGCTAGAAATTGCATAGGTAATTAATGTTTTTGTAAAAATCACATAAACGACTGTTATATGTTGTAGGTCAGAAATTTGCTATGTTAGAAGTAAAAGCAACCGTATATAAAATACTACGTAATTTTGAATTATTGCCAACTGTGCCTGTGCACGATGTGAAGTTAATTGCGGAAAGTACACTGAAATCTACTAATGGAATATGTATGAGATTGAAAAACCGGTATCTAGATTGATTAAAATGAAAGCAATTGACTGGAATACCCTCTTACATTGTTATCAAATGATTTGGGTATTCTGGTGTAGCGTATAAACACATTATTTAGTTTTTCAATTTGGTTTCCATCGAGGTCACGACTATAACACAACTCTCCTAGACTTGACTATGAACTTGTTATGGGTCAGCAATTGTGAAGGTGGCAGATGTGGTGTCAGAGTAATTTTCTTTTACATTAATTTAGGATAGATGAAAAACAGGGAAGTGGGTATTGATTCGATCCTGGTTCACTATTTTTTATATTATTAATTTGTATGCTTACTTTGTATCAAATAAAGATTATTATGCCATCAATTGCTGGGTATATTTATCATGAACTTTAGTGTGGAACATCATCTCGAAATTCTTCCATTATGTGTTTCAAAATATCAGTAAAACATACCTAAGTGGTCCTCCTGAGAGTACTTCAAATATTCACTAGATTGACTAGATTTCGCCACAAATTTCACGACTGGCAATGTTTGTTATGATGGCTTTTTGCGGTAGTAAGCAACGTTGCCAAACGTACTATCTGTTTAATGGGATCTAAAGAGAATAAAGGTAGAAAAAACTTGTGAGTAGATTGATTAAAACGAAAGCAATTTGTTGGAACACCCCCTTATATTGTCATCAAATGATTTGGATATTCACACATTATTTAAGTTTTCAATTTGGTATCTACCGAGGTCACAACTATAACACAACTCGTAGACTTGACTAAGAACTTGTTATGGGTCAGCAGTTGTGAAGGTGGCAGATGCGGTGTCAGAGCACTTTTCTTTTACATTAATTAGGAAAACCTAGAAAGAGGGTATATTGATTCGGTTCTAATTTATTATTCTTTATATTGCTAATTTGTGTGTTTACTTTGTATTAAATATAGATTATTATGTCAACAATTGCTAGGTATATTTATCATGAACATCATCTTGAAATTCCCTCACTCATGTGTTTAAAAGTAAAATTGCATACACTAAAGATACAGCTGCTCATTAATAAATTTCATCAGCTATTAGTACAGTAACCAATCTTCAGTACATTTTTCAAGAACATTGTTATTACTTTTAATGTCCAATAGACCTTTAAAATGTCAAAAACGAATAAATACATAGACTAATTTCAATTAGTTAAATATCTTATAAATTATTAGAACACTTTTACGCTTTCATTATTACATCATTTTCTAAATCTGTAGTCATCCCAAGCCTTCACAAGGTAGTCATCCCCTGTGAAGGCTGTTTTTGGGATTTTTTTTTTGACATACTAAATAAACATACAACTGCGAACTCTTGACCACATATTTATTCATATTTTGAGCACACTTTAAAATTTTTTAGCCCGAAATCGTCGCTCATTGCTGAAGTACACAGCAACTTAGCCACTCATCTTCAAAAAAGGTTTTTTTTTGCAGTGACCACGATTGCGGGCGTTCTGCTTATCTGAAACAAAAAAATCAAACGACGTTTTAATCTGTGAAATACGAACTCGTTTTTGAACTAGGATTATTAAAAAACATTGAAAGGTAAATTTTTGGCATCTTGTTGAACATTTTTTCGTGAATTTTGGCGTTTTTTCACGACTTCTTCAACATGAAAAAAAACCGACTTGATGAATCAGAATTATCCTAGTTTGCAAGGTGTCTACATGAGTACCGAATAAGTCAATCAAATTTCAAATGAATTCGTTCGATAGATTTGGAGATATCGTGGTCACCAGTTTGAAAAATACAGGTTTGAGAAAAAACCCATTTAAAGGTTCAAATAGGATTATTACCAATACAATTTTGACTCACCCTTAATCTGCTATGCCTGGTCCATAAAGTAAACCTTCAGTTTCTTCAAAAAAATCCTGCAAAGCCGATTGTTGCTTCCTGGCATCAGTTCTTGCTGCTTTAGCAAAGTTGCTCGAGCGTTCATTACGGCGATGGGCGTAAGCTTGAGTTACGTGGCCAATTTGACATCCCATTGTAACTAAAACTTTCAAAATGCCATTTTATCCTTCATTGAAGATAATCACGACAAGAAAAGATGCTATCTCAACGATCTTTGTGCCAGAATGCAGGTGTTTAGGAGCGAAAGTCCAGATCAATGTATTTAACGATTCATTGTTATTTTGTCGTTGTGGCCAAACATCTGGTCAACAGTTTATCTTGTGATAAATCTTAATAGACTGGTTTGATGACTTTTTGAACTTCTGCAGTCAGAGGTGGCTTATCGTGGTTGGAATTATTGAGTTCTTCTGTAGCTTCAGCCTTGCACCAGTTGTCTTCGTCTGCTGGACAATTTGTGTCTGTAGAACATTTGTGGTAGAAAATTGCCCAAATTTCTCCCATCGAGTTTGCGTGTCATCGAATGGATAAACCGTAAAATTTAGTGAGCTCGTTAATGAGCTTATCGGTAAGTTTTCCAGCTCCTTTTCCACCATTATTCATTCCTCTATTATTTTTCTTAGCATTCCGGAGTCACGTTCCCATTCTCTTCTCGACATGTCCTACACATTCTATTTTCACTACTAAATGATTTTTTCCGTAGGGTTTGCTTTTAAAAATCCCACTAAATATTTTGCTATCGCCGTGATCGACGTATGTGAGGTACTTCACACCATGTTTTTCTATGGATCGCAAAAACATTTGCACAATGGCATCGACCTCCATTTTCCCAGACCTTCCTATATGACTATCGTAGGCAACTGGATCATTAGTTTTTTTTTGCATTTCCATAAATTGCATCCACCACAAAAGCTGCTCATCACTGACGTTTCCTGCTCTAATGAGTGGCGATTTCCATGAAATGTTTGTTTTATTCCGATTAAGACGTGTGGGATTAGATCGACTTCTTTTGATGCCACTCATTTCAAAAATCATTCACGACACGTACAACAAAATATTATAGCAGAGTTCAGTTCGAACGCTTTGGGTGCTCAGTCAAGACTGAACTAACCGTTATATTCGAAACAGGAAATGACTTTTTAGAGTATATATAACGGCTTTTCCATTGAGCATTTATACCTGTGTTTGTATTAAAAGGGCTCAGGTAAGAAACCGAAGCGCAAGAGAAGTGGTCCGATTCTCCGCCTCGAGTGCTCGAGCACGCGTTCCAAACGTTTATATTGTTTTCAATCAAAAACTGTAGCCTTATGTTAACAGTTTCATGAGCATAAATAAACACACGAACATATACTACCGATACTGGACTGCACACCGCTATTCTGTACGGCTCCCCTCTACAATATTGTACAGACATACGCCTATAAAGAGGTGGGAGATATTTCTGAATTTGCAGCCTAAAACCACAGTGGTTCAATAATACGTTAAGGAAGAGTATAAGAAAAGTCACTTGATACTTCTTGCATTTACTTGCATTAACAAAAGTAATAGAAGAAAGACATAGAAATGAAAATTATTAGAACAAGTTTTATTTTAAAATATTAAAAACACATTCATCTCCAATAATATAGAGTCTATGTCACAGATGACTTCCACAAATATATCCAAATAAATTGGTAGATATATAACTTTTGCTTTCATACCAACAGTCCAAATTGAACGAGAGAACTTGCGGTGTGTCGCACAAGTGGCCTTCTCCCACGCACGAAGGTAAGTTGAAGACCCTGGCCTTCGAGTATTAACTTACGTATTATTAAAACATAACGGATGACAAAAAGAAATAATCCACATTCTTTTCTTGTTTTAGGCAGAATTTCAATATATAATTTTTTTCCCTTTTTATTAATATAATATATATAGCATATGTATATAACACTATTTAGTTTCAAATTTTTCGCACCGTTCGGCTGGCGGATCTAAAAATTTTGGAATCAACATTTTTTTTTTGTATTTTGGAATAATTTATTTAAAATGATACTAGAAGTTGGTATAATCAATCCTATCTCTTATCCGTTATCGGGTTATACACACTCGTAAACTGTCTGAAATTGTGAGATTCGGCAAAAACGAAATCTCCAGATCTATAGGTTCTTTTATCCAGTTTGTCGTTTCGTTAACGTTACAAAGAGATCACTCAAGAATGTCAAAAAGTTTTCGTTTTCCGTTTAAGCAACGTAGGTGTACACTTTGCGGTCCTCGGGCGTGCGCGCCAGGTACTCCCTCTCGATCAGCCCCTCGATCCTCTTCTTGATGATCACCGGGGACGGCAGGAATCGGCTCTTCAGCTGTTCGGTCACCTCCGTCACGAGCAGGTTGTGCGCCATGCGTTTCCTGCTCTTCATGATCCGCACTATGGCCGCCTCGATCTCGTGCTTCCTGTCCTCGTCCACCTTGTTCCTCGTCTCCCTTCGCTCGGGCTCGCTTTCGCCCTTCGCCGCCACCGTCTGTATCTTCACCCTGTGCAGCTTCGACGTGAACGAGTCGTTGACGAAAAACTCGTGCGACGGCTCGATGTCCTTCGTCTTCGGGTTCTTTATGAGTATCCGCTGCGTGGGTTTACCCATTGCCAGCGACTGCAGCGCCCTTATCAGGTCCCTCTCGGGGATGTCCGTCTCGTTTTGAATTTCCTCGTAGGACAGCTTCTCGTGATTGTTGAAGAGCATCAGCACGACCATTTGGTATGTCGACACTTGGATTATGTGTTTTCGAGGACCCGAACGGTTCGACACCACGCTGGTAGACGAAGAACACGCCCCCTCTTTGTCGCTCTCCTCCTTTTTCGGTCCGTAGAAGACGGCGTTCAAATCTGCGTTGCCCAATTGCGGCTGTAATGTCAGCTGTCGACCGCTGTGTTTAGCTAAATAAAATCTGGAACCACGAGAAAAATTAACGCTGCGCAAGGTGGGATCGTAGGAATTACCTTCGAAAACATTCAAAAGCTGCTAATGGAACGGCTGGTATGTGACATTTTGGGGTGGCACTTTGGGTCGGCCAAAACCCGGTTGTTAACACCCTCATAAACAAATCCACTCCTCCTAGATTGGTCTAAAAATCAATAAGTAAAGATACGTTTGAAATACGTAAAATTCCGGTCGCGCACCTCGTTTTTGGCAACGTGTTCTTTGAATTCGTCCATAATTGTGTTCGATACCGTCATGTCTTTGAACATTCCTTCTAATTTTGATGTAAATTGGCAACCACATTCCGTCTGAAAAATACACATAAAATTATTTATTTGAGTTCAGATTTAACCCCTTAGCGTGTATGCCAGAGTATATAAGTTAGAGATTCTTTAAATCTTTTACTAACAAAAGTAAAATTAACAGCAGATCAGGCAGAAAGAATATTAAAAACAAATTTTCTGAGATTATTAATGAATTATTCTGAGTATGGAGAATTTATTTGTAGTAAAAATCCGGCAAATCTCAATCATGATATGAATAATTTAAATCATAATGATAATGTATTTTATGACGAAGAAACTTGTCAATATTATCAGTATTATGAAACTACACCCGATAATGTAGAAAATATCGAAGATGATATTTCAGAAGCAGAAAATGTGGGTGGGAGAATTTTTTGCAAATGAGCCCCGGAAACAATATCGATACGATAGAGTTAAATATGCAAAATTTAAACAGACTACCTTATACAGTGTGTCCCAAATTCAATCCTCACCATTGGCATATCGGAAACTATAACACTTACGGGGTAGGTTAAATGGGCAAAGTTGTAGCAAATTTTCTGCTGAATTTAAATCCGCCGAGAAATCACGGCCAACTGCGATCGTTTTTGAGAAACTTCGAAAAATCTGAAATTGACCGATTTCTAATTTTTGCAATATCTCAAACGGGAGGAATCATATTGTGTTGGAACTTGCACATTATGCAGGCAACTTTTTAAGGAGAATATCATGGCGTAATTAGTTTTTTTCTTGGTCTTTTAATTTAGGCTATACAGTAGCTTCCTTTTATTTTTCTTATGGACGCCATATTGGATTTTTATAAATTTGAAATCTGCGTTTTGTCCCCTTTACAATAATGTACCATAGCCCAACATTTATTATTGACTTTTCATTTTAAACGAACATTTTATTTTTTCACCTGGTAGGCCATGAGTTATTGTAACAATTGAAAATAGCAGATTAAAGTGACACGACAAAAATTGCAATATGAGTCTTCATCCTTTATGAATGCAGTTATGTGTATTTGTTTGTTAGAAGTGCATGTTTTTATGACATACATTTCAACTCAATTGTACGTATGGTGGGTATAACTTATTGTAAGGCAGAACATTACAACATAAAGAAAGTAAGATATTTTAATATCAATTAAGTAACAATAAAACTAAACACAACTAAAGTAAATGTTGAAAGTGCAAACCATTATTAGCAACTCTGTTCGGTACATTACGTGATTTGCAGCTCGTCTTAATGTATGTTTATCAATATTGCAGAACATTTCCAAAACACGTTTGCAAATCATCTACATCTTCAATTTCGTCTGTGTGGACTCTATTTTTGGTATAAGAAAAAATCAACGAGAGTGAAATCGGGTGACCGTGCTGGCCATCGCGTGTGACCATGAGTCAATATCAGTTGTTCGCCAAAGTGGTTGTACAAGTAGTCTCTGACTGCTCCACTGTAGTGTGCAGGTGCCCCATCCGGCCGGTAACTTAGCCAGCGTTATTTCATCGAAAT
>JAWQRJ010000541.1:0-20101 GCA_033557515.1 Diorygopyx duplodentatus | reverse complement strand
AATCAGAATAATTTCATTGATTGAAACTGGTATGTCTCAAGCTATGGTGGCAGTTCATTTCGGATTTCCAAAAAGCACGGTGAATTTTATTGTCCGACATTGGAGGGAAAGAAGGTCGTTTGAAAGGAAACGTGGTTCTCGATGTCCGCGAGCGTCTACCGAAGAAAATGACCGTGCATTGATACAAGTAGTCTATTCACATGTGGGCCTGGATTTCCGTGAATACTCCTGGACTTTTCTTGTGAATTGAAAAATGTCTAACAAGTCACGTTTATATTAGGGTTTTAGAAGACACAATGATTCGCTCAGTGAAACAAGCTTTTTCCAACAGAATTTTATCTTCCAACAAGATAGGGTCCAACAAGGTAGTTTGGTGAAAAAATTATAATTTTTAAACAAATCCCAGATTTTTGGACAGTTTTCAAAAACTTTAACATTCCTTAATAATTACAATGTACTTATTCTTTTGTGATAAACATATCTCAAATTAAATAAGATTCATCAATAAGACGGATTTTACGGGAATGTTTGATTCGTTAGATGAGTCCATAATTTCAGATCAAGGCTGTTGGTACTTTCATCTTCTTCAGAGGAGAATAACAGTGACGGTTCTGATTGGGAGGAATGTAGTTTGGTGAATGAAATTGATGAATATACTACGGAGGAAGAGCTTTCAGAAGGTAACTCAAAAAAGAGTGATGAAGATGAAGAATGGCAGCAAGTAACAGGAAGAAGCAGTGCGATAAATAAGTATACGGAAAATGTGGGAACTATCCGAAAATATTGATTGTGATGATCCTATTTCCTTGCATCAGTTATTTTTATCAGACAATCTTCTAGAAGTAATAGTAAATGAAACAAATAGATATATGCTGAACAATCCGAACTTGGTAGAGAAAATAGTTCTGCATCCAACACCAACGATCCTGAACACCTGTTACGATAGGAGAAATGAAAAAGTTTATCGACATATTCCTTATTATGGGTCTAATGCAGTTGCCAGAAATCAGGTTATATTGCTCCAAAAATACAATGTATGCAAACACACGTATACAAGAAGTTATGATACGTGATCGTTTTTTGTCCATTTTGAAATATTTATACTTTTCTGATAATAACACAGCTATAATTGACGATCAGTTGAACAAAATTCGCAACATTGTGGAAATATTTGTTCAGTCACTAAAAAATGCAGTGAAACCTGGAAAAACAATTTATCATTGAACAGCTCCTGAATGAAACCCGTACAGAACCACAAGCACCTAAAAGAAACGCTACACATTTTCTTCGGAAGTATCCTGAAACTGCAAGAAAGTCGCGAAAACGATGCAGGGAATGTTATAGATCCTTATCTGCGCGACTTTAACTTTTCAATAAACAATCTATTTTTTAACTAAACTAACAAAACTATATTGCAAGATTATAGTTGATGTGCACCACTGTTAATTAAAAAAATACTTTTGAATATTTGAAATTTGCACAAATTGATGTGGAATATTGAATAATAATATTTTTTTAAGCTAAGTATGCTCAGTGAAAGAATCTATCGCTTATATTTGAACAGTATCGCTTATATTGTTATTATCGAGATGGGTATGCATTTTTAAAATGTTTGAAAATTTGTCAGCTGTACTTTTCATTGTTTGGTCCACATCATAATGTAAATAGATGCCTTCATTTGTTTGTCTTAGCTGTAAATCTTCTGCCCTACTCTTTTCTTTATTTTTGTATTGGTTGATATATCTGTGGACCTTAATACAGCGCTCCTGCTGTTTTCTATTACTTTTCTTCCAGTCTAAATCCAAATTTCTACTCACTTATTCAGTTTAGTTTAGTACCTCCTCGTGATATTGTTTCTATCGTTCTAGCTGCGCTTCCTCCTTTCCTATTAAATTTAAGGTTCCAAAATTTAATGCTAACACCGTGGTTTCTTTGCTTTCACCAGTCATTTCTTCGTAAAACTGATATACAATGCGATAAAATGAAAGAGACCATGGGAGTTGTTTTATCAGGGCATCGTTCATTATACAAATTAACAGTGTTATTAACATTTAGACCAGATTGACCATAAACAAAAATTATTTCCTTTTTTCTGTCTGCAAATGTCAACTACTCCATATTAAATCACGTTCAAATATCTCAGATAACAAGCAAATTCTTAATGACACTTATACGATACGCTTTGATTAGTTGGACTCAAGTAGCAATTTTTCTGTATTTTCCAATTAAAAACTACCTAGAAAACGTTCATGAAATCAAAAATGAATTATGTAATTTTCTTTCCTCTTCTAAACCACACAACTTTTCTATGAAACATTTTTCTCAAATTATTTATTTTTGAATTATTCAGGTTTGCCATGTTAAATGCCTCGCCCTGCATATAATTATGCGAATATGTAATTTTTTGCAATTATTTCTTGCATAAATGTTACATTTTCTCTGCAGGTTAAACTGTTGAGTACTTCATGGAATAGTCAACACCTGTTTTATTATTCTAATATTTAATTATTGTTTCTAATAATAAGATATTGTTTTATTATTCTCTGATATTAAATAGTTCTGATTTGTTTCCAAAATAACACATAGTTTTCGTATTTTGTTATTAATTTAACGTGAAATAATTATAATTTGTTTGTAAAAGTACAAGTGTCTTATATTTTATTTAAAAATTGTTTTAATATGAAATAATTTTATCTTTCCAAACAAAATATAACCTTCCGAATAAATAAATTGGCATAAAATTCAGTTTACCTCAATTAGTTTAGTAGGTTTTTATTTTATTTTTTCAAATATGCAACTCAATTGAATTGTATACAAATTATGAACAAGAAAGTACCACTAATATATGATACTTTGGGTGCATAGGGTACAGTAGTATGATGTTCACAATAATTATAAATCTATCTTTTTAATATTAATGTGGTGTAGTGGGCCTTTAAGTTATATTATACTCTAAAACATAACTAATATGACGGATATGCCAAACACTAGGTCCTTTCATTGTATTAAAAAATGCCCATCACATCAATCAAAGTAATCAAGCCTTTAATAGCCATTATTTTAACAATTTATTTTGACCCCATTGCTTGTTTTCTCTTGAGCGTTTACATTGATTGTTTTAACCATAATAAGATAATCCTAATTAAATTCTAAAATTAATTTCACTGGGATGTATCGAAATGTTTTTGTAGAAATAAAAAATTAGGATTAATATTGATAGATCCAGAAATCTTTCAGTAATGTAATAATATTGGTTTCTACCATCTTTTTTAATACTTATCAATGTAACACCTTGTATACTAGTAGCTAACACCTAGAAAAACAAAAATATTTATCTATTAACTTAACGAGTTATTTTGTAATTACCATTTAATAATATAACATTCCTTTATTTTGAAAATTAAATTCCTACTAATATTTATTTGTATAAATACTATAATAAATAACATCTCGTATAATAATAACTTTTTATGGTGTATTAAATTTTACTACCGATTGTAACCTTGCTTTCTACTAACACTTTGAAAGGTTGTCTAGAATACGTAGGAATTTTGTATTCCTTTCTTATTCTTTCTCTCAATGAAGACCAGCTGGCTTTTCATGGCGAGAGTACACTTTCAGATATGCTTCTGCATATCCTTTATACCGGCAACTTTGTATACTTTCATGTACTAAACCAAATGCATCTTGGAAATATTTTTGAACTTAACTTTTCTTAATGTTACCAAAATTTTCAGAATCCTGTATACGTCATGAATAACGTTTACTTCTATAGTTAACTTAAATTTATCGAATTATTTTATTCCCATTTTTATCTTTTCCAGTCAATCAGGGCCAAATCAACATCGAGTGCGTACAGCACCGCAGAAGCAATAAAACCACAAAACAGGCCTCTAAACCGGTATAGAGATGTAAGTCCGTACGACCACAGTAGAATCGTCCTAAGCCGCGGCTCCACCGACTACATAAATGCGAACTTGGTGGTGGTTGCGAAAGCGAACCGGCGATACATCTTGACGCAGGGGCCGCTAGGTCCCACCGTGAGCCACTTCTGGCTGATGATGTGGGAGCAGAGCAGCAAAGCGGTGCTGATGCTGAACAAACTGGTCGAGAAGAAGCAGGAGAAGTGCTACCAGTACTGGCCGGAAAAAATGGGCGAAGATCACAAGATGAAATTGGACGACGTCGGCCTAGCGATAGAGTACGTTGAGTATCAGGATTACTCACACTATCTCACGAGGACTTTCACGGTGCACGATCTGGAAAGTGGGGATTCGAGACAGATCATTCAGTTTCACTACACGACGTGGCCTGATTTCGGAGTTCCTGGTTCACCGAAAGTGTTCCTTGAGTTTTTGAAGAAGGTTAGGGCGGCGGGGGTCTTAGAAGAGGACGTGGGGCCTGCTGTCGTTCATTGTTCTGCGGGGATTGGTCGGTCCGGGACATTTTGTTTAGTTGATTCCTGTCTGGTCCTCGTAAGTATTTGTTTTTAAATTTAAATGCTTTTTCTTATTTATCAAAAAATATATATATTATAAATTTACTATATGTCAAATAGTATTAGCTTGGAGATATACTTTGCTATCTTTCCCTGACTTGAGATCCGTCATTGTAGAGCTTTATTTAAACTTTCTATTTTGAATCACACTGGCATCACTTCCCATATGTTGTATAGTTGCGCTATTCTGTCTTAGGACATTTCTAAACATCCACAATGGACCATACCATTGTTGACCCGTCATTTAGGTAGTCCTTCAATATGCCGTTTGAACCGATGGTGCCACTGCACAGTGCAAGTTGTTTGACATATGTTTTATACGTTAATGTCAAAAATGTAAAATTTGGAGGGAACAACAGTGTATTTTTTGCATGTATTTATTAAGTAACATGAAATTGACGAAGAATCAGATATTCAAATATCCTTGAAAATAATTTCCCATCATGTGATAATCTCTTGTAACTTATAGTGGAAAATTTCTTCTGAGACAAGTTCTGAAAACGTTTGCCCAAAGTAGAAGGAAGTGTAGATTTCTTATAAATGATGGAACAACAATTATTTTTAAATGAATTTTAGTTGTAAACTACTTTTAACTTTTTCCTTTAAAACAGTCAAAATGTTCTCAGTTACGTTGCAGGTGGTAGGTGGATGCTTGCTCTATATTGTATAATATAGAGCAACCATTTTTTCCAAGCAGCATACTAATGCATAATAAATGAATCAAGTTTGCTCTTTAAAATGTATAAATACAGTACCTGGTGAACCGAGCTCGCTGGGGGATAAAAAAAACAAAACACTGTTTTCTGCCCCTGCCCGAGTTTGACCGTTTTGACAACGCCATCGTGTGGTCAAAGGTAAAACTAACAGACTGAGCTAGCTCCGTTCTACAAGCATGGAGCCACACGATTTGACCACACGATGGCTCCCTATGTCCGCAGCCCAGCTGTAATTAGAAAAACTCATTTTATATCTTTAAATTGATTTAACTGAAGGTTAAGACCATTGAGATAGGTCTTAACAGGATTCCTCGCACATTGATCTCTTAATCCTGCAAATATCACCAACATTGTGTAATAAATATACAAGAAACGCTTGTTTAATAGTATACGATTAGTAACTTTTTCTTTTATTCCAATAAAAGACTAATACCGAATTGTACAAAGCATTTTTGCACATATTAATCGAATATAGGAATTTAAAAAAACAAGTTTTCAAATGGAATATCTCGAAAACTGTTATCTCTATGAATATGCCGCTTTGAAATTTGGAATCTCCAGATGATTTTCTATACGATGCCATATAAAATTTTAATCCTTCGCATTCAGGATTCTCCCCCCAGCCCGAAAAAAAGGGAATTTTCGAAAAAGCCGTCTTTCAAACCGAATAAGTAAAAAAATATTTGTGCTACGAAGACGTAGCTTCGAAATTCGAAATCCTGGGATGATTTTCCAAATCTCCTACAAAATTTGATGCCCTCCTATTCCGGATTTGCACATATTAAGCAAATATACGAATTTAAAAAAAAACGGTTTTAAAATCGAATGTCTTGAAAACTGTTAGCTCTACGAAGACGCTACCTCGAAATTTTAAATCTCCGGATGATTTTCTATACCATCCCGTAGAAAATTTTAATCCTTCCCATTCAGGATTCCCCCCAGCGAGAAAAAATGTGAATTTTCGAAAAAGCCATCTTTCAAACCGAATACATATCTACTTTTCTTTTAATTTGAAATTTGTTTAAAAGGTACTGGTTGTTACTTTTGTTTTCCTTAATTTAGTGAAGGTAATAAAAGAACATTTGGCCAAATACAAATAAAAACATTGCCAAACAGACCGAATACTGAATCATTATTCGACTATGTGAAGCCTCAAATCTAATCAAAGGTTAGAACTTTTAATTGTGATTAAATTATTCGTATTGTCACATATGAACTTTGATGACAAAAAGAGTAGTCAACAAAATTATTGAATTGGCGTTGCGTGGATGGTTATATTGAAATATTTGAATTTATTTCAAATAGAATACAGCGAAATATACAGATTAAGTTCTGTGGCAATTCTCTAGATTTCCTCTTCCTGTACATCTCTGCTTTTCTTTGTCATTTTCAAAACTGTGCTTAGACGTGGTGGTTAATCGCAATAACTTCTTTCCTCGCAGTAGAAATTACCAGTTTGTGCAATAACAATATAACAACCCGTTTTAACTACAACATCCATACATAACAGTTACAAGTGTCATATAATTACTGTACAACATAAACATATAAACACTATTTTCAAAACTAGATTTTCAGCAATCTGATATTAATGTTTCATTAGCGAATTCTCGTATTAATTTTCTTGAAATTAATTGACCATACTACTATTTCATAAATGCTGATTAATGTAAAAGTAACATAATCTATGATTTTTTGAATTTACTTCCAAGGTACTTCTTTGTAGAAGTTAATTCCGTGCAATTAGCTGTAGTATCAATGGCATGCTTGCCTCCAACAGTAAGTACTGGGTAACTGTGCATATAATTTTTTCAATTAGATATTTAACTACTGAACGGAATAACGATTACTTGTTGTCTGACTGTAATAGGGTTCCATATCTTATAGATTGCGGTTAATGTTGAATATCTGTGATTTTAAATATGAAATCTAACATCTGTTCTGATAAAAACTATGCTATTTATGAAAACTATGGCTTGTCGTCCTTCTTTTCCATCATGTTCACTAGTACATACGCAAACAAAACATTACGTTATAGATTAATATCTGTGTACCCTTCTACATAGGCTGAATGGTAAGTCTACCAAAATGTTTTAAGAGCAGCATTCAGATGACAAACAGAGTAGAAAAGTCCTACACCATTTTTTCCTTACACAATTTCAGAAAAAAACAGTGTTAAATGTTGCGAAAAAAGGTGGAATAGCAGTAGGAAGGTGTGTAGAATTTTTTCCTGGGTGAAGGTTACCTCATATGACCATTGTTATTGAGGTTCACAAAATATTTTCTGTAGATGACAACAAAATTGTTAGAGTTAGGAAAAATTCTTTCAAATAAAAGTTGTTCCATAAAAGTTCCATATCATATGCTTAGTGCCTGGATGATCGAGCTCGCTCGGGGGATAAAATGCAAATAAAAAACATGCACATCCTAACAGAGGTTACCCGTCTCTTAGTTTTAGAAGCGCTATCGTGTGGTAAAATGTAAAACTAACAGACTCAGCTACTTCCATTCGAGCTCCCTATAGATGGGTCCCTATATCCGCAACACAGCTATAATAAGCAGACTAATTTTTTTTATTTTTTTAGAGTTTTTTTGAACACAAAAAACACTTTTTTGTCACCGTGTGCTGCCCGAGATCCCACCAGCAGTTCTGTATCGATGTTTTCCCCACAATTTTATTTATTTATTTATGATATAAAATGATTTTAGTGAAAGTTAACACATATCTCAATCGATTCCTGGATCCGGATTATTGTTAGCTTGCAAATATCGGCCGGCAACTTACAGCCGCCTTCCGGATCTAGGGAATACATACACACACATACAAGATTAGCGCGTTTAATAATATAGGATAACAAAATTATTTTCCAATATTTCAACATATCTCAGTTTTTCTCAATGCCACCTAACTGCCGTTTTTTCATTAAAACATACTCTATATTATTGCATTTTTAAATTCCCTGGCGAATTCAAAGGTAGCTTTATTGATAATATATTTGATCAAAATCGCACCCCTTCAGAGTTAAATTCACGTTTTAAGAAAAAGTTGACGTTTTTGTGGTTTCTGATAGCTTTAAATGTACCTATGAAAGTAAATAAGACAGAATATCCTGGTTTTCACTGATGGGCGTGAAAAATGTATGCTCCAACTATGAAAAAAATGGAGTCATGAGTGAGTCAGTGGTTGCAACGTTTGGTTCCATTAGCTTTACCATTGATTCCCCAAAAGTCCCATTTCTTGATGAAAATTACTTAACAATAATTAACTTTTGATTTTTATTACATATGCTTTGATTTGCACTTCTTCCAGAATTTGCTAAGCAAGGATAAAAGATAGTCCACAGAAAGTCTAAAGAAGGGATTCACCTTCTCTCTTAATATCTACTGTGTACTACCACACCAAAAATAAAAAAGTCAGAAAGGCTTTTTATAAAGCCCTCTAAATTCACTAAGTTTCTTTTGTTGCACAGGGCAGGCATATTAATGTAAACAAAATTATGATTTAATATAACCATTTAAGGTTTTTTCGCTCCAAATTATTTGTTTCACGTGGAAGGAAGGAACTTAATGGATATATGATTTTAGATTATTCAAGAGCTGTTAAATTTAATTTTAGGAGCAAAATACATCTTTTGTAAATTGAAATTGAAATAATCCTTGCTTTTCAGGCAATTTCGAAGCTCGATCATAAAAATTTGAACTATAGGTAAACCGAACTGCTGTTACCTACCCCCGAACTGTAAAGGACTTTGAGAGAAATTTTGAGGTTATTTTTGGAAACTTTATTCTAGCAATTAAAGCTAACCTTAATTAAGTGTTAAATTGATGTTGGTACAAAACGATTGAAGACTTAGGCCCAGTTGTAAGACTTAAGCGTTGTTGAGTTCGTGATCAAGTTAACAATGAGCTTGGCTAATCAGGTTAGAGCATTTTGAAGTTTCAGACTTGAATTCGCCAATCAGATTGCTTAATAATATTGTTAACTTGATGACGTACTTAACTAATGCTTTGTACAACCGGGCCTTAATCTTAAATATTTAACTCTGGTGCAAACCAACGTGAGAAAAATATTACCATGTAAAAAAGGAACAGGTAAATTTAATCAAGGTTGCAAATAAAGTTTGATTATAATTTTCCATTGCATTTTATTATTAAATTTAAAATTTAATACAAAAGTTGCTACCATATTTCTATTTAAAAGTTCTGAATTAAACTACCTACTAATTCTTCCTACTAATTTTTAACATTAATTTTCAAATAATTGATACAGAAATAACCTGCCTAAAATTTTTGTGAAAAGGATTTTTATACAACATTTTCATACCATATTAAAAAAAGAGAAGTGTACAATAGTGAAATAGAGTCACTTCTTGCATTCTCCTCCTCAATTACAGCCAAGGCCATAATAACGCACATGTTACTTAGGCTTAATTAAACCTTGTTTAAAGGATGATCCCCAATATACATATAATTAATTTATAATATTAGTATGGTAGCAATAGCTTATAAGTGGGAGTAGACCTATTTTTCATTTTATCACAGAGTACTTACCTACACAGGTGGCGTGATTTGTATAGAATTTTGTATTTTCTATTCTTATTACGTTTGTTATAATATAGTTTCTTAAAATTTTAAGCTCCATGCTAAAATATTTGGTGACATAATTTGTCTGTAAAGTCTCTAGAAATTATAAAGTACTGCAATTGGTTCTATCGCTTGTGTCTAAAGTAATGCAACATGTTTTGTTTCTGCACTAAATTCAAAATAACTGTTATTGCTCTTTTACCTTTCCAGTTGTGGTTTAACAAGAAGTATAAAAACAGTTTATATGGATGATGACTGCAAGCTTGTTAGGCAATCTAATCTTTAATTTTTGGTGTAAATACTCATTAATCTAAATTGTGTTCTGATTTAAAAGTTGAAAATTTTTGAGTATTTTTTTAGCACAGGTATGTCATAACAGATAATGTAATATAGAAGTGTTCTAAAGTTGAATAAAATCTGAAGTGTACCCTGCAAGTCACCGCTTTCATATTTAAATTCCTGCCATAATTCTATTTCAATGATCTTACAGTAACTGGAAAATGTGAGAATAGGTATCATATTCGCCAAACTCCACAACATAGTTTTTTCATCACTTTGATTACTCATCTGGAAACAGTACTATACAATACCAATGATTAGTTATAACAATATTAACTAGAGCTCACATTAACGAGTAACTACTTTGTATACTTACTGAGTACAAAGTACGAATCCACTCAACTCCACTCAATTCTATTTGCAACTAAGATAATTACAAACGTTGTTGTAGGGTTTCGCGGCCGGTGTTCATATTTTTTGTGTTATATTTTTCGCGGCCGGTGTTCACATAAGATAATTACAACTTTAATAATCGGAAGAGTATATTTATTTATGAACCCTATTTATCTAATTCTAACCTGATTAAAATATGGATAACCATCAATATAAATATTTGTGTATCTTTGCTTTCACTTAATGTTTTTAAGTTAATTTCAATGTTTGTAGGCGCATATGTTAGTTGACGTTCCAAGTTTGCGTCCCTTAAAACAGCGCGTGATTTAGTTTTAGTGAGTTTTATATTCGAAAGGAACAATTCACAGACATAAGTTAATCCAAAAGCACTTATAACTCTTTGTGCCAGGCGTCTTACAGCATTTTTCTGCTGTGCCGTGATTGTCTGGAACTCTGTCCACGTTAACATTAAATAGAGATGAAAATATTTCAAATATTTATAGTATATAGTATATTTATAATATTTTATACTGTCGCTATTTCTTTATCATATTTCGAGTAATTTTTAAATTCCAAATTCTTGAAATCTTTTAACAACGGGATATGTTGAGTGTTATTATTTTTAAACCGAGTTTCAAATAACAATCATTTTCTGTGAAATGCTTTTATTTACTTAGAAGCATCGATTATTAAATTCTCCTTTCTCTGTAACGATCTATTTAACCTTTTAATAGGCCATTTAAATGGTTTGACTTTTTAAAGTTGTTTTTCTAATAAAGTGGGCCAACCTACTCTACCACCGGGCTTTTTTTTCAGCATTTTTCTCCAAGGAGAAAGCTTTGGGAAATCGTGTTCCCCCAGCCTACGAAAGGGCTAACTGATTAAATTTTACTAATACGTCCACTAAAAAACATAAATCTAACAATTCAACATTACTTAACTCTGAAAGTGGTTTTCTCTTTTTATTTATAAGGGGTTTCATCGGTCTTGATGTTTTTCCATTCTGCGCATAACATTACAAGTTGAGCAGTGTCTAAAATATCTGTACTCTTATCGAATGCTAAAGAAAAATATTTGAAATCTTGAAATCGATCAAATTTGCAACTATTTCATTTGAAATATCATTAATGCGGCAACATATAGTTTGTCGAGATAGAATAATGTTTGAAAATAGTTTGCTTTTCGCAGACAAAACATCGTCTGCCAAACATATTTTACATATCCCTATTATCGATCTTCTATTCGTCATCGCCAGTGGAATTTGCACTCCTAGATAAAATAATTAGTAAATATGTACACTGAAATATGGTGTTTCAAAATAGCATTTTCAATGAGATCCAGATAGCTTGATGCAAAATATGCTTTCTCCAACACATTGGAATGGTGAATTACGGTGCTTTACACTGCCTAAGGTCTATTGTTGCTATTGTTGTTTATTTACTAGCAAAATACTGATTAAAGTCGTTAGCATTCAAAGAGTTAGTAACATTACTTAATTCCGCAGGCTTTGAGTTTTTTTTTATAATTTCCCAAGACACTTTTGTATGTTGAGAGATTCGTCTGTGATGGGTTTGAATTTATAAAATTCTTTCGTCTTGTTGTTGCCAATCACGGACACTCGACACTCAAAGAAGATTGCGCTACGATCAGACAATAGTAGATCAATACTATTTGAACTGTACCGGTTCACAGGAATATTTGTAGCAGTTATTTATTTAATTAATAATTATTAATTTAATAACGCAAGAAAGTGGCATATTCCCTACCGCTGCTGGCGTTTTGTAGCCGAGGCTGCGAAGCCAGCCAAGGCAGAGAATCTGTTTCTTGTCAAATTAAACATTTTTTCGCAGATTGTTTTAAACGTTAATTTTAAAATAATAAATAATGTGTTGTGCTCATTAAATAGTTCAATCGCGCAGGCGTCAGATGTTTAAAAGTCGGCAATGCAGGTGACACATCTGACACTAAAGAACTGGTAAAAGAAGAATTCGTTTAAAACAAGACAATTTTATTTCTTTGAAGCCTTTGTGTGGTGTACTTCGCTTTTAACATTGTTAATGTATCAAAAATAATTGCATAAGAAACCTAAGGTTAGCACTTAATGTAACAGTTTTGAAAGACTTTTCTGAAGTTATTTTGGGAGTGATCGAGGTGTAACATAAGTAAATTTAAAATATTTGGCAGGTACGAACATATTCTTTTACCAAGGAGGGGTTTGTAATTTACGAACACATACAATAAATTTCCTGCAGTTATCCAATGACATTTTATCTACCTACACAGTAAAAGTTACTTTTCTTTCCTAAGCAGAAAAAGTAACACTTTCGTGACGGCTAACTATAAAAAAATGACACCTGTGAATTTCAAACTGTATTTTCTTCTGTTAATTTCAAACATGTTAAGTCGTCAATGCTTGTTTTACTGATACACTGCAAAAGCAAACTTAGGAGATAAATATCTGGCTAAATTCCAAATATTTCGTAAATATTTCTATGCATATCGTAACGTAACACAATAGATAAGGTGAATATTATATCTGTTATTTATTGCGTTCAATGTTAGATCTGTTATAATTGTAGCTATTTTGGTTATGGTGGCAGATTTATACACATTTTTTCCGTGCAACTGGTTCGTTAGGGTTTTGGATGTTCCACTACTTATTTATATTTGAAAATTTGCAACTGGAGTCAGTTCGATGTTGTCTTTTCAAACAAAAATCTTTTCTGTGCATCTGTGATTTTGGTTTCAACGTTATAAAATAAGTTGATATTAATAAGGTATTCCTATACCTAAATACTTCTGTTTTTGAGTTATTGTGAATTTCTCTTTTTTACGTGACGTTTTGATTTTTGGTAACATCCGCTGGCTTTAGCTTAATTATTATAAAGATTTATTCTACGCAAAATATGGGAAACCGCTATTCGAACACTGATATTTTAAATTTATTATTCATTTATGAAAAATGTAACCATATTCTAGACAGCACATATCGCATTTTTAATGATAAATATCATAAGTGGTGGGTTACCACTTATGATGAGAAAGAAGTTAAGGAAGGTAGAATCAAATTTTTTGCGTGTTGCAATCGCAACGAAAAAAAATGTTTACTGGTAATGAAGAAAACGAAATTGTTAGCTTAGAATGTGTTAGCTTATTTCAATGTCTACCCAAATTGCTCTATTCTAGCGACTTGTTTGGATTTAGGTATGTTTTTAGTTGGTAGTCGAGATATAACTCTTGTTTGCTAATATTTTTAGGCATATTAAAGACTTCATCAGTTCATAAGCATAAATTGCATCTTTATGCTTAAGAAGAATTGAGTTTTGCGAATTTGTATTGGTGAATCTACAGGAAGACCAACATATTTTGTCAAAGAATATTTGGACTGATGAATCTAAATGTTCAATTGAGGGAATAGTTACTATGAAAAACTTACATTGGTGGGCTACCAAAAATCCTCATGCGATAAGAGAAGCACACTTCCAAAATACTTTTAGATTTAACGTTTTTATTTTGATTACGTATGATGAAATTAGGTACAAAATTAATGATGATAACTTAACAGATGCGCGTTATTTAGAAATTTTAAAAGGAACTGTTGCCGACTTTTGTGATAATCTTCGATTAAACATTTTTCTAAACCGCTGGTACCAAATGGACGATGTACCAACTCATTTATTTCGAGAGGTTTACATGGGTTTCAATGGGATCTTCGAAGATAGGTGGCTTAGTAATAATGGACCCTGGCATTGACCACCACCGGATTTAACACCTGTTTTTTTTTTATTTGTGGCGCCATTTGAAAAATGTAATTTATGCTACACCAATGAATACTGGCGAAGATGATGAACTTCAGCTCCATCAGATAAAAAGAGCCACAGTAGTAACTGAAGCAGAAATAAGAATGTTAAAATGCTTTGAGGCGAACGGATGCCACTTTTGAATATAATAATTTCTTTATATTTTGTAGTTCTTTTTGTAAGTGGTAGGTTAGGATATCTTTCATTGAAAGTACAATACGTTCTGTCTAGAATTTTGTTACATTCTCCATAAATGAAAAATAAATTTAAAAGATCACTGTTCGAATAGCTGTTCTCCATATTTCGCATAGAATAAATCTTTATAATAATTAAATTAAAGCCAGCGGATGGTCCCAACTGTGAAGAAAGAATGGCCTGCTAAAAGAAAATTAGAAGGCCTCAATAAATTTAACAAAAAGTTATTAATATCTTGAAAACTACTAAAGATGGATATATAGGAAACCCCAATACAAATTTGTAGAGGGCACCATTCTGCTTCAGACAGAGCTTTAATATACAGGGTGTTCTATTTAAAAATCTCGAGTTTTTTGCTTCGATAATCGAAGCAGAGTTGCTTCGATAATAATCAAAATATTTAATGTCAAAGGTTCAGAGGATAAACAATAAAAAAAATTAAATTTCAAAATAACTCAGGTTCAAAAACAAATTAACATTCATACTATCCATTTAATATAGCAAAGTTGATCAACTTCCGGTTGCACTGAAAAGCTATTTGTTTGAAAATATTTTGCTCTAAAAGACAACAACGAACTGACTCCAGTTGCATAATTTCAAGTATACATTAGTAGTGGAACATCGAAAACTTATAACGAAACACGGAAAACCCTGTAAACATAGATTTCAAGCACAGTTTTAATATTTATTTTAATTGTTTTGCTTAAAATAAAACCCACACTGTGTAATTAAACCAAGATGTTAATTTCTATTACACCGAATTCTGTTTTTACAGGGTAAATATGTTCCAGAAAAAAACATGTAAAAAACATTGTGTATATGTAAAAATAGGTGATTCCATATCCTTAAAATCTATAAAAAATGAATGAAATAAAAGGATTTAAAAAAACAGTTGTATGCATGTAATATTGAGAGTTTTTATAAAGACACAAATTTAATCCATTTCATTTAATTTTTAAAGTTAAAATAAAACAAAATAAAAATTAACAAAAATCCAAGAACGTGAAATTGAAAACAGTGAAGGTGACTAATAAACCACAGCTTTATTCGCTGTCATCATCAGACATAAGGACACTTTCGTTTGCGCAGAATGGGTTGAAAATCACTATCATCACTCGAAATATTTTGTATGTCATTTAGCACTTTGCAATGTTAGGGTTCTGTCCATGATATCTTTATCAAGAACAGAACTTTCTCATACTGGTTCGATATTACTTTGATAGCATTTTGATAGCTTTTTATATAATTCTTTATAACGAGCCATACACAACTTCAGTTTACGGCAGAATTGTGTAGCCCTTTCGGTAATGGGATAGTTTGTGATGAAAAGGTTTCCCAATTTATTTGCAAGTTGAAGTCCTTCAATTAAACTTGCAGTGAGTTGAACTAGTTCATCACTATTCACTGCTTTCTGTAAATTCAACATTCTCTAGGGCAACCTGAATTATTTCGTTTTCACCAAGAACTTTGTCAACTAGCAGTTCATCGATGTCTTCAAAACAGCCAAGTCATCAAAACCTTCTCCACCAACTGCATGTGCTAAAGTGATCAGAGAGGGATACTCGTTCGTACATAATTGTTACTTTTATCACATTCTGGCCAAATCGCTCTCCAAAATGCGTTTAAGGTTGATGGATGTAATTCAGCTAATGCCAAAGCAGCACGTGGTAGGCAATCCTTAACAGAAAACTTTTTCTAGGCATCAGTTACTGTAAGGGTTTTATCCTTGTCCATTGCTTCCAAAATATATTGGAATGTTGGCTTGATGTAGTAAGTTTTGAATGTTGCGATAATTCCTTGGTCCAGCGGTTGGATTAGGGATGTCGTATTTGGTCGCAGTACATTTTCATGTTCCAACTCTGGATGGCCAGATTATCTATAATCAGAAGAACTTTGAATTCCATGCCTTTTTCATTCATATATCTTCTAGTTTCTGCGACCATTCTTCTAGTTTCTGCGAAAATATTTATTGAACCATTCTGTAAAAATGTTAGTTGTTACCCAAGCTTTTTTATTCGCCATCCAATAAACTGGTAATGTATCAAAACCACCACCTTTCGTTGCTCGACGCTTGAGTGCACGATTGACAAGTAAGGATTTCAGTATCCGGTCTCCTGAAGCATTACAACAAAATACAAATGTAACTCGATCTTTCTGTGTTTTAAAACCACCAACACTTTTTTGCGATTTGGCCACATATGTTCTGTTCCGCATTTTCTTCAAAAAAAGACCAGTTTCGTCCGCATTGAAGACCTGATCTGGAACGTATCCACCATCGGCAATTATTTTTGCAAGTTTCGGAGGAAATTCTTTGGCAGCCTTCCCATTTCCAGAAGCAATTTCGCCCTTGATCTTTATATTATGAAGTGCATGTCTTTGGAGAAATCCCGTTAGCCAACCTGTGCTTGCAGAAAAGCTTTTATCATGAGTTGATTGCGCCGATGTAGAAGGTTCTTGTTCTGTTTGATAGCGTTTCCGTCTACTGGTATCCTTTTTTGGCTATTTTCCTCTATCCATATTACCATTGCTTTTTCCATTTTTTCTTTAATAGAACCTCTAGTGTATGATGAAGGTTTAGTTTAGCAGACAGTTTTGTTCCAGAAACTACAGATTGCCTAATTGCAGCTTCATTTCTCTTAATAGTTCTTAATGTGGCTTCGTTCAAACCGAATATTTTACCTAGAGATGTTGAACCTTCTCCATTTCGAAATCGATCCAAAATTTCGATTTTCGTTTCTAAAGAAAAGGCTTTCCGTTTTTGTTTTGCAATTGCAGTTTCCGACATTTTTCTTGAAGAACAAAAAAATCAATAAAAAAAATATCTTTGCTATACAAAAATCTTTGACAAAACACGTCCAATTTTATTGAAACTAGACAAAAGAAAAACACGCTGAAACATATTGAAACATACTAACACATTGACAAGTACATTTGCTTGTTTCAACAAATGATGTATTTTGGTGAATTCCCTGAAATACATTTGTAGACCAGTGTAATTTCTAGGAAATTACAGTTAAGGGCTATAATTTTTTAAAAAATCTAAAATCTGACTCAAACAGATTTTTTTAACCCTGCTAAATCAAATGCAATCGTGAAAAAGAGATTGATTTTTTTTGAAAACCGAGTTAAATCAAAACTGTGCATAAAAGACCTTGTAAAAACAGAATTGGGTGTATATCTAATCCATCTTCTGCCCCTCTTCTTTATAGATTATTAAAAGCTAGATAAGATATTGGCAAATAGTAGTTTCCAATCATTTTTCTTTTTCTACACTACCACAACATTACGCAAAAAAAAAGACTGATAGCTGCCAAAGATCGTCTGTCAAAAACAGTATATTAACGAAGTTTAGAAATAGAAGCTAACAAAATGTACGGTGCTTTATTTCGGACATGGAAATGTTTATGGAATTAGAGAATCAGTAGCACTAATTGCTAATCTAACATTAATTTTGTAACATGACAACGATCCACCAAATGACTGTTGCTGACAGTGAATTTGTAGCTGTCATTGTGTCCTAAAGCAGCTAATTGGTGCGATGAGGTCATTACTAAGTGAACTGCTTAGTTAGTTAATAACTCAATCAAAAAGTTTTTGCATTAGATAGTAATCTACCGCTTTAAAATTATTTATAAAAAAGCAGGAAACACACTGCATCTTGTTACCCAGATGAATTGTTCCCAATTTCCTAATGTATGTAACTGAAAATATAAGTCTTGTATTTTTATTTTCAGATTGAGAAATTTGGACTGAACTCTGTAGATGTAAAGGAAGTACTTTTAGAAATGAGACAATATCGCATGGGTCTAATCCAAACGCCGGAGCAGTTGAGATTTTCGTATCAAGCGATAATCGAGGGTGCAAAGAAATTATCCCAAGAGTGTCCAGAGGTAAGCTGAATGTGTTCATATCACCCTATTCAAGGTCACCATTTTTCCTTACTGCATTTATAGTTGGACCTTTGAGATCTTGACTTCCTGTCTTTCCTGTCTTTAGGGTTTCTCCTTCCCCAGTAAAACTCAAGAAAACCCCCAATATAATGATTTCTGAGAACATGAACTGGGTAACGATTGATAACTAATTCATGGAAACTAAGTTCAACTAGTACAAATCGTCAGTCAATAACAATGCATTTTGTTTTGTGATTCATTGAAACAAATTATTGTAATAGAAATTTTCGGGATAAAATCAATTTTTTTGTTTACGCGGTTATGTAATATGCATATTCTCAGTAAAACATATATTGTTTCACACCTCTTTGTAATATGATGGGGTGTACGTTTTACTTAACTAGAATTGCAACTCGACAAATTCAATATCTCCCGAGAATAATGTGGAAGAAAGCAACAGTGCAGACGAAGAGATCGATGATGAACCGCCTCCGTTACCGCCCCCTCGAATGGACAGTCTGAATAACTATGCTGACAGACCCCTGCCAAAAATTCCTGTTAGTACGTCACTTACGGAATTTTCTTTCAATGGAGTTGCCGAAGAGGTATGTTCTTTTGACAGATGTTTGTACACGATAAGGTGCAGGAACCTGACAGTTTTTGAAGCGGGAAAATGTACAATGTTCAGTTTTTTGCCTATACTATTTAAGCTTACAATTTTAAATATCGTGCCAGCGAAGTAGAAGATTCACTATTTCACTGGCACAACGTTGCTAAAACTTTCTTAGCATTGTTTTTGAAAAAGTTTTGCCTGTATCACACTACTAGTCAATCTGGTTAAATTTCACTAACTGTCTAATTTGTGACACTAGTTTCAGTTTGATAAAATTTTTAGATGTGCTTCTATTTCTAAGAATCATGTTGATTCAATTAGTACCTGGTAGACCGAGCTATCACTCGTACTACTAGTAAAGGTTCTTAATCTACAAAAACTGCTAAAAATGACTACCACCGCTAGGATGCATGCATCCAATCTTCTCTTCATTGATTGCACTGAACTCTTTCAAAAACTTCAGGGTTGTTTCTTATTGCATTGCCAGGTAAATGTTGTTTCTAAAAATTGAATAACTGATAGCCCCTTTAGTCACATTTTGATGTCTTCTTCTAAAGTAATCTAAAGTATGAAGCGAACGTTACGATTTCCATTTTCACAAAGATCTTGTGTACTTCTCTTATGTGACTAATAAAAAGTATTTATTTATTATTATTAAATACCTGGTAGACCGAGACCGACCTTTGCCGGGTTTCCCAAGTACTGTCGACATTTTAAAATGATTTATTTATCTGACTTTTTGTATTCTTTATTAACGTCTTTTTAAAGAAAACACATGTTATTTAACATGTGGTTTTTTAAGTCCATGTATGCAAATTTAAAAGCACTCATATGATTAGATGATTTTTCCCATAAAATTTATCAACAAGAAATCACCTGAGATCATAGAAGAAAACAAAAAAAGTCCTGTATTCACTCATCTATAACTAAACACGAAAACACAGAAAATAGATTACATGTTCTAATGTTTGATTTGGACAAACCAGAGGACTTACCCACAGAGTGTCTACAAAGAAATGTAATATAATCATCGTAATGGATAATCTATAAATTATTTACTGCAACATAAATAGCTACTACGTAAGCAGAAAACACCTTTCATATCACTTTATAGAGGAAAACAACATAAAAGG
>JAWQRJ010000540.1:0-20110 GCA_033557515.1 Diorygopyx duplodentatus | reverse complement strand
TTTGTATACTAGATTTTTTATGTGACCCCATAAAAAGAAGTCTAGCGGGGTCATGTCGGGAGACCTAGCGGGCCACTCAATTGCCCCTCTGCGCCCTATCCATCTGTTAGGAAATGTTTCGTCAAGACATTCCCGTACCACACGTCCAAAATGGGGAGGTGCCCAATCTTGTTGAAACCATATGTATTCTGCTGGTAAATTAGGATTGTTGTTGTTCGGAAATAATCGTTTAAGTTCTGGAACAATAGACTCTTGCAAAAGTAACAAATAACGTGCCAAGGTCAAATTTCCTTGCATGAAATAGGGTCCTATAACGTGTTCACCAATAATGCCACACCAAACATTTACTTTTTGTGGTCGTTGACAATATTTCTATATAAGGTTTTGGTGGATTTGATTACACTGAAAGACACTCTATTTGATTACACTGAAAGAGCAACTGACAGTTGGAAGAACCCATGAATTGATAGTTTTAAATTCATGTATAGAATTTAACTCTGTGGATAGGATTTGTTCGAGATTTTTCCCTATGTTAATTGTTAATGGAAACCTAAATATTTATATTTGGCAATTTCGACCTAGAGAATTTAATTCTGTTTAATTCTCTAAGAATGTTATATTCTCTTCTTAAATTTTCCCTAGCATTATGTTGAAAATAGAACATTTGTCTACCCCTAGTTGCATCGATATATCACTCACTACTGAAATTTAGTTTCAAATTTAACATGTTTCTTAGTTGTGTTTTGTTGCATCTGTATAATTCTAAATCTTTCATATAAAATTATTTATTTTAATTACTACTTTGCCTTCTTTTTTTATGTCAAATCCAAATCAAACACAGACAACCAAATGGGGCTGATCGTGTCTCCTTGGAAGATGCCACTTTTGACATGTAGAATACTGGATAGAGTACTTTTGTCATTCATATTAATGACTAATTTTGTTTTCCAGCCATTCATGAATCTGCCAAGGAGGTACAAAATTTTGTTATGAATTTTGTATATTTCTAATATTTTTAGGGGCTAGTCTTAGCGTTTTGCTTAATTGGTAATGACTGAATATATTATTAGCTATTCTTTGGAGCTTTCGCAACCCAATTTACCACCTTTCTGCTCTTCTGTCAATGGTCTACATTATTTTAACGATATATTCAGCTGTCTTATTACAGATAACTAAAGATAGAATTTTGTATAACATGTTAAGGCAGAAATTTTTTGAATCTAAGATATTTTCGGATTTTCGTTTCAGATATGTTCAACCTTCAGTTAAATATTTAGGTACTCCTTCATCATTGTTTGGCAATTTATTTATGGATTGTATTAATTTTTTGTGCAGTGAGGTCAGGTATTTGTACTCGAAATTTTGTATTTCGTCTGGATCGGTGGCTATGCAGTTGTGTGTATTTTTTATTACTTTCTCGACGACCTGTTTATTTATTACCGGGTCCTCCCGGTCAAAAATTTGAACGCGGGATTCGGAGTCGAGATTCGGATTTTGCTGTCTTTGTCGAGTATTATGTTCTCTATGTTATCAATCACTTCTAATTTTGTTGATTTGATTCCAATCGGTTTTTCCAATTTGGTCATCTTTTGTTCACTTGCATAATTATTACACTTCATTTGTTGTATTTACAAAGGAAGTTTTGTGCTCGTTGATAAAACAATTAAGGGTTGTGATATTGGGTACATAGGCAACAAAAGGCGCTACTTGATCTCTTTATTAAGCCAATATTTCGGTGACGGTTATCACTTTCATCAGGACTACAATTTAAAAATAATGTTTTTACAAAAAGGGGTCTATAATGTAAAGATACAACATAGTATTCCAACAGCATTGTGCTGTCGGCACCTATGTTCACTTCTTTACGCCATCTTGACGAGTGTGTTTGCGACCTTTTTAATTACGTGACGCTACTAATTATAATCTCGAAACATCCATCCTAATATGTTAGTTTTGGACTTGTGATTCCTGTAATGCGGTTGTTTTGAACAAAGGTAGACCGTTATTAAGTGAGCTGTTGTTTTAGATTATAACCTCACTTTTTTGTAACGACATTCTTTTTTAATTGTAGTCCTGATGAAGGTGATAACCGTCACCGAAATATTGGCTTAATAAAAAGATCATATCAACTAGCGACTTTTGTTTTGCTCATATACCCAATAACAGTATAAATAATTGTTTTTGTTATAATAAAGTTCAACTATCATGCTGATCTTCCACTCTAACCTTGTTTTCACTGCTGATTTTCCAAACTCTATTCCAAACCTTTTATTCTTTTGCTAGGAGCATATCATTACCTCTTCAACTTGCTTAGTTTCTGTATTTCTTGCCTTTTCTTGACAAAAATTTTCTTAACGCATTAATATAAAATAAAATAAGTAAACCTTACTATTATACATGTGATTATTCTGCAAATGAAAAATAGGGTGTTCAGTTCATGTATATTTTTGTTTTAAACTTTACCCCTTACCTTTACCCTTTAGCTTTAACGCTTTAATCAACTATTGTCTGAAATTTCAAGTTCCCAGCTAATCTTGTTTCGGAAATACAGTAATGTGCGTTCTGGCCTTTATATTTTGGTATAGTTAAAACTGGGGCCATTGTATAAACAGAAATTGTATAAAACTACATACAATACACATAATTCAATTTCTAATGTGAAATATGTACTATACGTCTCACCATATTTCACTCACGTGCCAATTTGAAACAGGCTGTAACGAACGTTTGTTGCCACACCGCACTGCGTCAGGCATCTAATCGATGACGTAGCAAATATCTTCTGATATTAATTCCGGTATATGCAGCTATCTATATTCCTATTACTTGTGGCGGTCATATGCTCTGGCCCATTAAGTCCAATTTAGACTTAAGCGTCCACTAAACCAAGCTCGGCCTGGTTCTCCCCAATGAATAATTAGATATAGGATTAGGCAGCATACTCCGCTGAACGGATAAAAGCCGGTATACGTTTAGCAGGCGATAAAACTGCAACGTAGGATGCACAATTACACAGTCACCGATCGCTGCTCGATTGTTTATGATTTAGCGCCCCGGTGAGTGTAAAATTTATACCTTTTGTACGCTACGCCGCGTTAGTTTTGGCTTTGCACCGACGAGTACTAATTGCCCAGCAATCTGAGTGATACATATGATTGTTAACACACAGATTTTACAGAAGCCTGCTATATGAACGATTTAATTGCGCGTGAAACGATTTTATAGTTGCATGGTAACGCCGGCATCAGGTGATTTAATACAGGCAGGTACCAAGCGATAGGTTATGGATGGAAATTAGACTCCATTCTTGGCGTCGTATAACGACATCTAACTAGGCTTTCTTCTCTACAACTTACCTTTACATATTATAATGTATTTGCTGAATTTATTTTCTGCATAACCGAGTTTTTGAGATTTTTCAACTATTCTTAATTCTTCCCTACTTCATGTGTACGACACATTATTAAGATTAGTATTGAACTCAATACGAAGATGTCAAACGTTTTCGATTAACGCATTATCGAGGAGTTCAAAGTATTAAATGGAAAACAGTTACATAGTTAATATCATGAATTCCATTTAACATTTGTCTTTCAACTGTGCACATTGGTAGGCTAGGCTGAAATTTAGATATGGAATACGCTTGACGGATTTATGCCCCAGCATTAAAGCATTAAACCGAATTAATTATGGTGTGAATAGACATAATAAATTAAACCACAGCAACATATTATCATCGTCATGCTATCGTGCTGAAATTGATTTAATTATTTATGTATTACAAAGTAAGTCTATGTCCTAAATCGGGACCTTCTTCTTTTATGTAACGTAATAATCATGCATTAATTCATTTTTTAGCTTTTTTTAGCTAAAAAATACAACAGAACATATATTTTACTTCAATAATATAAAAAATATAGACGGTGAAGGCAACTATAGACAAAGACTGTTTCTCGAAATGGCTCATGTACATAATGAAGCAAACTGCATTAACTCTAGGATAAACATTAGCAGTATCGGGGTAATTTATAACTGGTTGTTGGGCATAAGTAAAAGTTCCGCTATTTCAAATGTCAGCTCTGATTCCATTGTATTTTGGAGTAGTTCCTTATAATACATCCAACAAACGTTTCGCTAACGGCCCATTTTCTGCCAATAGATGGCGCCTCTTTCGCCCTTACCCATACAGGTTTCAAATGCTTCATTGCCGCTTTTTTATACGTTCACATATTATAATGTTTAATGGTGAAATATTTTGTACGACACCTTACATACATCGTATTTTTTAATCAATAGTGTCGACGCTTTTTCATGATTTTAACCATCTAGTATGCTGGATCAGCCGTTGGAAATTTCCCTTGTCTATGTAAAACTGACTTGTTTTCTATCGACTTTGGTCTTTAATCGAACAAGATGATTTCACTTTATTCCTTTTCCTTACTTTTTGTTTTTGGTCGTAGGACTCTCTCATAAAGGATTAAATTAAATTCGAAAGGTTAGCGCTAAAACAAGGAGTTTTTCCTTTACCTAAACCGCCCAATTCTCCCCAAAAAAAAATACCTCAATTTTCAATCTTATGTTCACACACTGTCTTACGTTACCGCCTCGGGCTAATTTGCAAGGGAACATTGACATTAAGGTTCACAGGGGTACAATTCATTGTATTATTGAGAAAGACGTCTTGGAACACTTAATATATTATTTACTCCTGGTCCCTAAGGTAGAGTACTTCGAGATGACTCGCGCCTACATTTCATAAATCCGTTTCGCGTTAATAATTTACATCCGTCGGAATGCGCGGGTTCTTCACTCGCGCTGAAAGTAATAAAATTTCTCGTGTCGTCCGAAGCTACGGGGAGTATCGCGACAAACGTGGGCGAAATGAGGCATCTGGGTAAAATAAGACACGACGTTGTCGTGCATCATAAGTAGACGTAAAACACTTGGAACTAAGAGACGTTACAAACATTTCATAGCGCACATTTTCAGAAACGAATTGTAATGAACGATAGGATTCATAAAATAGTTGTAAATGAAAAAACAGGACTTTTCCCCAATTTTTGTTTGAAATGTGCGAATGTGGTAGCATTTTTTAAAGAAAATTGTTGTAAATACTTTCACGCGCGATTCCTTTGGTAAATTTCTCTTGCCTGAAGGTATAAAGAGAAAGTAATGCATTCGGTCAAAAATTTTGATGGTGATATTTAGATATATCTGGACGAATTATTGTGTTCTATAACTAATGGTGCAATTTTTGACCAGTGGTCTGTCCGCATGTCCATCTATGGTCATCCCTACTCATATTTCTAATAATTTCAGATAAACAAGTTTCAAATAAATGTTGCATGGTTTCATCTCTAGTTTCTTCTAGAAATATCTTCGTATATACAGCATGTCCCATTTCTTCTAGACTTCATGCAACTTCAGTTTTTTAAACAGAACACTTGTGTATTATTATACTTTTGGGATCCTTATGGAATTCGTGGTCCATTTTATTAAACTTATATTTGGCTAGAGTCATAGTTTAGAACTTATCAGACATTTTTTTACAAAAAAAATGCATTTGCTTAACATGGAGATTAGTAATGCTAGTCCTAGCTTAGAGTCTATTTCAGGAAAAAAATGTATTAAATAAAAGTGGTAGTACGTAGTCTCCTATAATATAACGTTGTATAACGTCATATATACAGCGTGTCGTATTTCTTCAATGTGCTATGCAACATCAGATATTTTTTTAACGGAATACCCTGTATATTATCGCACTTTCGAATTCACTATCGACTTTATGGTCGATTTTATTAAACGTGTATTTGGCCAAAGTCGCACCGTTCAGTAGTTATTGGATATTTATTTCAAAAAATGCCATTTAATTTATCTAGAAGTCAGTAATGTGAGTCTTCGTCCTCTTAAAATTCGTGTCAGGAAAAAGATGTTTGTAATTTGTAAAAATAAAAGTATTTGTTCTAGACGCTATGTAAGTTTTTAGCTGTAACATCCTATGTAAGTTTTAGAATTCTTATCGAACATCTGGTCGATTTTATTGAACATCCATTTACCCAAAGTCACATCGTTGAGGAGTTAGTTGCTGTTTTTTGCTTAACATAATTGCTCAATTAATCAATTAGTTATGTATGTGTGTTTTCCCCAGATTCGGAAGACGGCTTTATATTGCCGGCCGATATTTGCAGGATTTCAATAACCCGGTTCCAGGAATCGATTGAGGCATGTCTCGACTTTCACTAAATTCATTTTCTATCGTAAATAAATAACTGGCGGGATCTATCGGCGGGCAGCGAAACAGATCACGTCGGATTGGCCGTACGATGGCGCCAGTCTTAAAAAAGCGTGCAACATGTGACGCGTGTGCATGGGGACAAAAAAGTGTTTTTTTTTTGTGTTTTACCCGCAGGAATTTCATTTTTAGCTCATACGACCTCGCCCTTGTCTCATATAGCGTAATTATGCGGCGAAGGAAAGCGTCTCCTTCCCGCCCATAGCGCTTCAAATGGACACGCGCTGCATTGTATCATTGCCATATCTGCATTTCCGTCAGCTCGTGCGGAACCCAACGTGACGCAAGTTTTCGTGTTCCCAAGCGTTGTCTGAGAATATGAAAGACAGTCGTATGCATCAATCCTGTCTGTACAGCTAACTCACGAACCGTTTGGTTCCGACCTCAAGTCACGCAGACACAGTTTGCACTTCTTCTTTACTTACAGATGGACGACCCTGCCGCGACATTTCTGTCGCACTTGGCGTCTGTCGTTGAAAGCTTTGATCCAGCGTGCTACCGTTCGGTAGGGTGATGCGGAATCCCCATACGCCTCCCGAAGATCTTAATAACACTGGCGTGCTGTACGTTCTCTGGTACATTCCATTTTTAGCCACTTCTGCTGCTCCTGCTTCGAAAAAATCATGTTGCTAATACGGTAGACCGTTAACTAACATATCGATGTATTACTACGCAAGCATGTGGGGTTGGTGAGGACAGCGCAGGCGCTCTGAGGTAAGATAGGCACATATGTGACATGTGGCGTAAGTGACATCCCTGCGTTCCGTTGTGTGGCGTCTCTACAACAATGTTACTCTACAACGGTATTAAAGTTCCAGCCCTCGTATGTGTACTCAGACCAACACTGAAAGTTCGAGCAGAGCTCGGAGCACCTGATAGCTATCGCTCGGTCTACCAGGTATTGCTATAAAGTATAAAGCTGCTATAGTATACTTATGTAGCACCCCGTTATGGCATACCCATAATATATGTAAACTGAGACGAACACTGAAAATCCGAGTGTGGATAGGAGTTGCCTTATACTTAAGGCAACAAAAGCATTATTATTACACCCCCCTTTACATGTTCTTTTTTACACCTAGGGGTTAATAAAACTATTACCGTAAAACGGGGTAACTTTGGGACAGCGAGTAATTTTCCGCTTTTGAATTTCCCTCTAACGCTATGCGTTTCAAATTGCGGCGTTTTCTAAACACCGCTTTCTAAACCACCATTATTTGCTGCAATTTTACTGTAACTTTTGGAAGTTTTAGCTCTACCGTCAGCTGCTTGCCGCCATCGTTTTTCCTGTACACATTTTTGGAGTTTCATTGTTGAACCGGAAACTTTCATCTACAAGGAAGAAACTGTGAATATTGCATTACCGGCAGGTATGTGCTTCACGCTAAGACATCAGCTCTCTTTTGCAGTAACTTTCTTGATCAGTGCATGTTACTTTCATGACCTACTTTTCTAAAAAGCACTTAGTGGGGTAACTTTGGGACTATCCTAGAGTTACCCTTAGCCGCCTTAGTTCTATGCAGCTTTCAGCTTGTTTTTTAACGAAGAAAGTAACTTACAACGGGCCACACTTTTGATCTTGACAACCTCGGACACCATCTGTCGTATCGTGATCATATAAATTGTGTATCATAGCATGGTAGTTTCACCTCCAAGATGGTCACCAATTTCTCTCTTCGGCTCGTTGTACAGCTTCCAGAGTCCTTGCCGTCTTGTCCATCGAATGAACTTTTCTCGGCGGGTTTGCAAAACCCTCCTTGGACTTCTCCGACATACAGCTTTTACTAACACCGTCATTTTGTCACATTACTAATCTACTGCGGTACGTTTTACATTACTGAGTATTTATTAGAACTTTCAAGAGATTTTTTTTCCAAAATCAACGCCGTCTTTTAGACCACTGGACATTTACAACGTAAGTATTGCAGACTTGCCTTCCACAAGCATTTTATAAACAGCAATTTACCTGTTATAAGAAATATGTATTAAATAACCTACTAGATTTACTCACTGTTAATCTTCGGAATATGTTGTTATAGCATCATTAGAAAGAATGAACACTTTTGAGTAAAAAACACCTAGTGTAAACACGGTCTTATTGATTATTATGCATACTTGTTTGGTTATGTAATTTTGAATCGACTAAAATACAAAGAAAAAATGACGATCAAGGTTGCTTGATGTGAGCGATAAAATATTTAGTTTCCATTATAAAATTGTGTTCGAGCACGGTTGATATACATACCTGCATTTAGTTAACCTAATTGCACTGCATTACAATTATTTACCCATTAACATTTTATGAACGATACGTAAATCAATCGATTTTTAGCAAAGTTCCTTCATTGTTAAACAACACTCGCATATCACATGTCTGACATAAATTAATAGGAAGAAAAGCATCATCAATATTTAAACTAGACAAGAGAAAGTCGTGTGATGATTACACCAGATATTTGTCCGTTCGTCCGCCAGTCCGTCTATGTTCAACACTTCTGCTATTTCTAATCATTTTAGCGAAAAAAGTTTCATTGTTAAAATAAAAGTTTCATTGTTTCAGTTCTACTTTCCTCTAGGGGATATCTTCATATCCTATTTCTTCTAAACACGATCTAACTTTAGTTTTTTAAATAAAACATCCTGTATATTAATGTGTTTTTGAATTGCCTGTCGAATAGAAGGTCGATTTTGTTAAAAATATATTTGGCCAAAGTCGCACTGTGTAGGAGTTATTTGACATTTTCACAAAAAAAATTGCTTAAAATGTGGTAAAGTAAGAGCTGCATTACTTACTTCCATTTTATTGTATTACAATTATTTACTTAGTGAAATTTTAAGAACTATACAAGCAAGGTCCCTTTATTCTTAGACGATACTTGACTATCACATATCTTTCTTGAACACACAAGGAGAAAAGAAATTTAAACAAGGCAACAGAATGTGTGGATGATTTACATAAGATATTTTTGTTATAATATACCGAATTTTCTAGATCACTGTAATTGAAAACGACCGCAAGAATTACAAAAAGGTACGAATAAAAAATCGCCAAAAAATAGTATAGTAAGTAAGAATCACAAAATTCCTAAAATAGTAAAAAATTATAAAAATCGCACATATCCGAAAATATCGAGAAATTCAAAAAAAAAATAGCAAACTACAATACACCAAAATATTTTACTGTTTCGTAATACAAAACAAGAAAATAAAAGTCTCACAAATCGTGAACAAAAAGTAGCCAAATACCCCAATATTTCAATATCTCAGTATACCGAACAAATAACTACCGTGTATTTCATAGCTTGTTGTATTATAAAATAGTTTGTTTAAACCAAACTGATGTATACGGGATAACTGAAAGTCCTGATTCACGTGAAGGTACAAAGTTTGTTAGATGAGGGCGCAAAGAACCCGTCTTCGATGGGGACTAAAAGTACGTTGAGAATTTCAGTTGCCGAAAACAGTTCGTTTGCAGTCCCAAAAAAAGACAAAATAACTATCATCAACAAAAAATAACGCATTAAAGGTTATAACAAATGCATTACTTATCAATATTGTATTAATGTGTCAAATAATTTGCTGCTACATTCACCACGCTGTGAGCATAAATTTGTGTAACAAAGCATAACAACTTAAATGACTTTTCATTTTACGTCCCACTTCTCTATATTCTCATATTGCATTTTCTTTTTGCTGCTCAACACAATATCCACGGCCCGCAAGAGTGATAGTTCCTGTCTAGTATCCCTGGAAACAACAATGAGTTTCCAGAGCTACCAGATGCAAATAAAGAAAGCATTACCGACACTTAAATATGTGTTATGTACCACAAACTATATATATATATTTTTGGAAAGCTCTTCTCTCAAAACAAATATAGGTTACGTCACCAAATAAGAATGACAATAGCTAGAAAATGACAATAAATCAGTTGATATAATTATACTTTACAAGAAAAACTTGCAGATAGAATTTTACGACAATTTCAATGAAAAATTGCCTATTTGCTAGTGAAGTTAAGTTAGTTACCATAATTCTTCTCATAGAATTGCAAAAACTGCATTTCGATATCTCTATAAATAAACAAGTTTTTCCCATGTCCTACCACCAAATTGAATCACTCAGTACAATGGACGAGATACAAAGTAAAGATTTTGACAATATTGTGCGTTGGTTAGTAAGTCTTTTACTGTTAATGTAGATCCACTGATAATTCTACTGAGACACTGGAATTCATATGTAGAATAGGTAGATATCAGTCACAAGTTATTCGATTGACATCCATTTATGGGACATTATTCCATATACTAAGCAATACGTTACGGTCGATGCACACGGAAATGACTGACGATAGCCCAGTGATTAGAGTAATAATTGCAAATGTAGCATACCTTAGCAATCTAGTGCTTTAATGGAGGATCCTGTATTAATTGGTGGCGTCACGGTGTCACTAATCATTTGATAATGACAACAATAATGGCTACACATCGCGCTTTGATAACACGCAATTATATTCCAGCTTTTTTAGTTCGATGAGTTATGGAACTTATCAGTAATATAATCAATCTACTGGAAAATAACCAATTGGGAAAATTGCAAAGCTCTGAAAAAACAACGGATGCTAAAAAAGCAAGGGAACGAAGGTTGCTCTGCCACTGAAAACAATCGAATCCGATCGAAGTTCTTTTATTCACCGAAGGCTAATTGCAGTAACGGCTTTTCTACATCTACAGCAAGAAAAACCCACCGTTGGAAAAACAAGGAATGAAAATATTTTTCTATCGCGCACCGTAATGGACGTTTACTTCCAGCAGACTAACCATATATTGGAGCGATAATTAAGGGTAAATCCAATTTACATTATGGAAGTCAATAACACTGTGCACTGGTGAAATTATTTTCACCCCGATAAGCGCGGTCATTTTGCCTATTTCAGCAATACGCAACTGACTAAAAAAATAAAGAACGTGGTCCTTTTGTACCATGCATATGCCCTGTGCTCATAAAATGAACGCAGGTTCTGAAACATTTCATAAGTAAAATAAGTGTAAAACAGTAGGCTGGTTAATGAATTGTCAGTAAGTTGAGCAGTGCATTTTAATATAAAATGCAATAGTTTGATCGTTATCTAAAAATGCAGATAATAAACATTCGTCTTACTAATAGACTAAAAAGCTCTAAAATAGCTCTAAAAAGAACTAATTAGAGACAAGGAAATTTTTAATATATTTAAGTGTAACAATACGTTTACAACCAATAAAACAATTTAAAGAAATTGTTTAACGAAAGTAATTATTTTCAAGGCATACATCTAGGCACCGAAAATTCTTACGCTTTCTAATAAATGAAGGGAACAATTTTTTTCTTTCAAATATCCCCAAACAAAAAATATCAAAGAGTTTAAATCTTCTGTACCGTTGCCACTTGTGCTTCAAGGTAGAAAGGGTAACCAACTAATTGCAAGTGCACAACTTGACGTGGTCTAATGGAACTGCTGCTTTTGTGATTTCTAGATGATTATTTTACAGAAATTGTAAAAATAATCAACTGTTTTAGAGACCTGCATTTTTTCACACATTTAAAATTCTCCCTCCTCGATTCTATCGCTGTATCTATCGCTTTATGCGGTGAATTTCTGATCTGAGCGGTTTGATGCTATCATCTTTGGGGAAATCGTCTTGCGCCTTCACTAAATGATTTGGAATTAATTTTTTTGAAATTATTTTTACAAAATCCACAAATAAACTTATAAATGCAATTAACGTCCACCTGCGATCTTCATTAGAAACATTGTCTTCACAAAACTTCCTCTTACCTTGTTTGAATTTTGGTGAATGCTTTTAACAATGAATTAACCTAGGTAAAAATTGATCGATTTACGTATTCTTAAAATTTTAAAAGATCAATAATTCTAATACAATAAAGTTAGGTTAAAGTAGGTATTTTTGACTACATTACGAAAATTTCGCATTTCGTGGAAAATCTCAAATAATACCTAAAACTGTGGGACAAATACACAGTGTGTATTTTAAGTACACCAAAGTGTTACCAAAGGTAAGCACCACTTTGCTTCCAGGGAGTTATATATAGTATTGTTTTTACTGCAACTATCAAGCGAGTTCCATAAGAGTTGGATCCCGCTCTAGAGGACACTCTGCAGTGAAGAGCAACAGACACGCTAACAGGGCACAGAGTTGTTGGTTCATAATGTCCACAAACGCCACACTATTTCAGCTGGCGGATGTTACACCCAAGAAATTCTAAATCGCTGGGATGGTGTACCAGGCTGCTCAGTAGCTATAAACTGCTTTCGTATCCTTCCGCTAGGACAGCCAAGCAATATATGCAGCAATTGAGGAATAAACTGAGCCTTGTTGCGGGTCTATTAACTAGTCATTGCAGATTACGGAAACACATGTTCAACATGCGACTGACAGGAACTTCAAAACCATTTTGTGCGAGTTTCCAGCCCCTCGGGGAACTTAAGGTAAGACCTAACATTAAGGCAACAATGGGAGACCACAGATGGAATCAGGTGTACCCGTTTGGAGTGTGTCTGGCCTTTCCTAAAGCACAAGGACTCCAATGAGGCCTAGATGCTGTGGATGATTGACATTTCTACATCTAACAACAATAGCAGTGTTTATTTTTACGATTTAGCATAGTGTTAATATTTAATTTTAGACCTTTTTACACCTCTTGTGGCAAGAAAACCATTACAATTGTTTTATACCAACTGGAAATTTACACAGAAAGAAAGTTTCTATGAAATCTGAGTATGCTCACCAAAACCTGAGAGTAATCACTAAAACTGCTCCCTGTTCAACAAAATAGAAATTGTCAAGAAAGGGATTTTGAGGAATTACATTTTGGTATAAAAAATCCTTGTTGCAGAGAAAGTATGCTTTGTAACCAAAGTTCTCAACATCATACACCTCGCTCAGTGGGCGCGTTATTCCAGAGCTGCTTTTGCTGTTTGATCAGCGTTTTATCGCCATAAACAACCGCACATGTACCTACTTATAATTACGTTAAACAATGCAATGGGTTGAAATGTTATCATATTATAACATATAATGTTTCGAAAGCTCTGAGCTTTGTAGTTGTCAAATTTCCTTACACTTCGCACTAAAGGATCATTTCGTTGTGATACTTACTTTGGGTGACATTGAAGCCCGTGGTGACCATTTTGAGCCTATCTTTGCTGTTTGGTTGTTATTGGAAATGTTGAAATGAATCCAATCCCTAATTATTTAAGAACCTGTATGTAAATAAATAAAATAGTACAGGGTGTTCAAAAATTGCCTTACTGTTAGCATCCCAATATACTTACTATTAGCAATTTGACCAAATTAAGTTACGAAATAGCACGGCAATTATCCGACTACATAACAAAAAGGACTGCTCTGGGGAAACGCTAAAAAGAAACATATTTTCAATCTTTCAGAATAATAAGCGGTCCCACACGGCCGATTATTTCAACTTGCAGAAGGTCAACGAAGTACGCTTGGGCGACCTCCGGAGGCTCTATTTGGTGCAAGCTGGATTATGCAAGCGATAATACGCCGCACACTCCCGTGTCTTCCAGTGACTGCTGCAACGGGGACGGGCTTCCCACTGGTAATTAAGGAAACGCGGTCGGGATTCCCGGGAAAATTATCATCAACCGGTAGTTTTATTCTGTTCCCGGTAGTTGTTTGTTCAAGATAAGGAGCTACCGCGCGTATGCTCAACGCTTAACTGCCTTTTTCGCGTATTTTCCAGAGAGAAAAAGGCACCGTTTCGCTTTTATCGTCTTCGTCTTTGAAGAACAAATAAAGGCATTTGAGATCCCTTTGCGAAAGCATTGTAATTTACGACAGGCGAATGTCAAGATAGATTTACGTTTGTTCCTCGTAAATTGAAGTTAATTAAGCAAGACGGTTCAGAACTAATGTTTCGTATTACTCTTTTGGGAAGTTTTCTGCAACCTTCATTGTCACAATATAAGATAATAAACAACCTCACTCAGCATTCCACATTACTCTCTGGTACTACATCGAGTACTCATCGCACTCTAGCATATGGAGCGTTATAGTCTGTGTGTATACAGTTAAATATTATGATATCATGCTTTCTCCTCATGAATTGCTGCATTACTATAATCAAAACTGCAGCGCAGGTTAAGTCGATGTTCAACTGCAGCGATTATTATTTTTCACATTGTTGCCGTTTTCCATCGCTGGCAGCAATGTTATCATCAATGTATCATATGTTTTACAGATTGCGACGGTTTTAATTGTTAAACTGTTTGCATATTTACTGAAAGCTCTTTTACAAAAACTTTTACGCAACTTAATGAGATTATCTTTAGTTAGGCTAAACCCTAGAGTCCCGTAAGACAGTTAGCCTAGGGGAAGAACACCCTGAAGAAAAATTACTCGGTCCACCTGGTAGAGGGTTAAGGCATGGGGTTAAATAAACACAATGTTTTATTACTCTAACGAAAATAATACATCGCTATTTTTTTCTGGAAAATTACTTACTACAGATTAAGTTGTTTGAAAAGGAATATTTGGTAATTTTCTTGTTGGCCCAATTTTCTTAGATGGACGCTTAAACGATCGAAAATACTTAAACTTCTTAAGGAACAACTGAATTGAAAAAGTAATAATGAAAAAAAAATTGAGTAAACTAATTAGTCGACGGTGTTGTGTATAACGGTGATAAGGAACATGCAAAATTATTTAGTTCACAGGAAGTCTACGTGTTGGGTTGGGTTGAACCGAAGACATAATGGTGCATACTTTCCTGCAATGTGGTTTCCAAAAGGGCTCGGTCAAATGAATTGGCCTTCGAAGAACTGATAGATATGTGATTCTAAAAGTTGAACTTTCTTTCTTTGATTTTCTAGCAATTATAATTTTCGAGTTCCATTAAATTCCTTCTAGTTACTTTATAATAGGTAAGTATAGGTAAATGTAGTGCACGTTCCTTACTTTGATACGCCATACATATTACAGTCGCTATTATACGACGTTTTGTTCGTACTCGTAGAGTGGCATGTGCCGATTTGTCCACGAAAATGTTAATTGAAAGTTGTAAATGCATGTAAGGATATAATTTTTCCTCTAGTTTATTGATTTGCTATAGGTAATTATACTTCTTCTTTAGCGTGACTTTCAAGCCGTCACGGCGTCGATCTATCAACTCTGCCACTCTGTACATTTATTTTCACGCAATTTTATTATGCTGAAGTAACTATACTGATTTGAATAAAAACCGCAACACCCAGTATTACTGGAGCAATTTACTTGAAATTTGCACATAAGGTATGCTTTGAGGTAATAAAGAAGTGATTTAAATTTTAACAAAAAATTCCAACGCTTTCTTGATTTTCTTTGTGAATTTAATCTTCAAATCAGTAAATTTCCAAGAACTTCTTTATAAAAATTATTACGCTTCGGTTAGTTTTTCTGTCACATTACATGTTTCAATCTTCTCAAAAATGCCTAGAGTTCGACAAATTACAAGTTTTTACCTCACCGAGTAGGGGACTGCATAAATAATCGCGATGGGCCTACTCATTATTAAATAACTTCTTTTGTTTCCATTTTTAGACGTTCATATTGTAATCAGTTCTTATCTACATTAAACTATTGCTTTAATAAAAATTTCAACTAGATTGCTTTATTAATACTGGGTGTTGCGGCTTTCATTCAAATGAGTATATGTCAAAATTATTAATTTTGCACTAAAAATTGCCTATTATATGAAATAGATAACGTGCGTAATCAACATTTCACTGCTGGGAATTAAATTTTGCATGAATATTGGCATCAGGACAAATATTTTTTTGCTGTCACATCTGATGATTTATTGCCTTGAATCTATTGGAAATGGAAGAGTATTTAGAACTTTAACATTAACTTTAAAAAAGGGAAGTATTTGTTTTCTTGTGAAAATAAAACGTTAAGAAAGTGTTGTTATAAATAGAGTCCGGATTTCTAGGCATTAAGCTTATTATAAATATTATAAGCAAATACATTTTATAGTAAAATATGTACGAATTATGAAAAAATAAGTCATTTGACACTAATGTTTATTTCCTTTTTTTGCTTTTTTGTAATTTTTGTCCTTAATTTAATATTTTGTGCTTATTTGCATCTTTTTTTATTTTTTTTTACAAAAAGAGGTTTTGAAAAAAATAATGCCAAGCAGAGAATAAAATAGTAGTAAGTTATTTAAAGATTAGATCCTTGTTACATTATTGTTGTTCCTCATTTTAGATTGAATGCGATAAAAAATACAATATTAAGCAACATGTGCAAATAAATAATTTTGCATCAACAAAGTCTACAAAAGTTGACAAATAACTCTAAGCAACAAACAATTGCAGAATCCTTACATTCATGTTCTGTCTATAACGAACGACAATAATTTAATTTTGATTTATGCAAACAAATTACAAATTGATGGTCTGAAAACATAGTTAATTCTGTATTCAGGGTATCTACCATAGACCGTCCATTAAAAATATTTGGGGAACGGATGAAGCTGAAAGTTTGAATTTGAATATGGTAGGAAGGGAACTAAAAGATAAAAATATTTTCAATAAGCTGGCGGTTCCGGTTATACCGGAATTTGACAACAGCTTTATTAATTTAAATGGAACGACCCCAATTTTAATTTTTTTTTCTTAATCTCCATTTAATTTTCAATGACTTTCGTAAGACTTTGCAAGGTCTAAACTTAATCGTTTTCGAGATATTGAATTTTTCGCAAAAATTATCTAATCGCAGCAACATTTTGAAAAATTGAATTTTTCTAATTAGACTTACGCGATAATGTTCATACTTCATTAGCCATTAGTTGAGACATTGAACTTTTCAGAAGTACACCCGGCGTCACATTCTTTACAAAATTGAATTTTGAAACTTTAAATGACAAAAAGTGATTTTTTTTAATTGGCACCTACCAATTATTTTTATCTTATCGAATGTACCATTAAAATCCTCGTTAAACGGTGTTAGGTTTCCCTATACCTAAAATGCATCATTATTGAAGGGTTTTCGATTATTGAAGGGTTTTCGAGCTCTTAATGCAAAAACGATCCTTTTTACAATACAATCATTTATTGTAAATTGAGTTGCCTACCAATTAGTTATCAATTTTGACATTTATGTAAGTTGGGTTGGTTGATTTCATATTTAGGGTAAAAAATTAATGCATTTGTAAATCGAGTTATCAACATATTTCACACGTTTAATTCTTGACAACATAATATAGTTATGGCTTTAGCTTATTTTTATGGTAGTCCAAGACATAAATTACGAGCTCGTGCTGTAAAAGCGATCCTTGGACAATACAATCATTTAAATTGAGTTGCCTACCAATTAGTTATCAGTTTTGATGTTTATGTAACTTAGGTTGGTTGATTTCGTATTTGGGATGAAAAATTAATGCAGGTATCATTTGGATATTTCACATGTTTCACGTGAGCCTGTGTTAACTCGGTGGGCAACATGGTTAGATACTGCTTTATACTAGACTTAACACTTCGCAGATTTTAAAATCCTTGCGTCAAACCTTGTGATATTAAAAACTCAAAAATGCCAAAAATCGAGGGATTCAAACCTTAAATAAAATATCCTCGATCTTAAATGGAGAGGTGGTTCAAGATTTAAATATGGAACCAGCTGTGGTAGCAAAATTATAAAAAATATGCACCTATAATCAGTGTTGATGTCGAAAGAAGTTTTTTCAAATTATAAAATTATTTTATTTGATCGACGACAGAACTTAAAAATGGAACATTTTAATGAATGAAGTATTTAAGTTTTTTGACTGAACATGTGTTCTCAATGCTAAACATTCATTGTAAGTTTTTGTTGGGGTATTTAAATGTTAACGTTATATGAATACAGTACTACAAATCTGTAAATGAATGTTTATTTAATCAAAAATATATATATAATTTATACAATTTTGTAAAATTTGTGTTTTATGTTTTTTGGGTAGATAATGTTTTTTGCGAAAATCGATATGCCTTTTCAGCGCTTTTTGCACTATTGTTTAATGCTTTTTAATCCGGACTCTAGTTTGAAGTATTAAACGCTTTGAGCCCTTCAGACATTTCATTTTAGGTGTCTTAAATTTTAACGTCTCTATATTAAAAAATCGATAAAAAATTCAATTTTCATTTTAGATCTGCAGTTTTTTAGAAATTTATACTGGATATATCATAGAATAATATGATCGAAACAATTTTTTGATATCTCGCACAGATTTTTCATCATAAAATGATAAATATTCACTGAAAAATATTAGAACTGATTTCTTAAATTTTAACGTCTCTATATTAAAAAATCGATAAAAAATTCAATTTTCATTTTAGATGTGCAGTTTTTTAGAAATTTATACTGGGTATATCATAGAATAATATGATCGAAACAATTTTTTGATATCTCGCACAGATTTTTTATTATAAAATGATAAATGTTCACTGAAAAATATTAGAACTTATTTCTTAAATTTTAACGTCTCTATATTAAAAAATCGATAAAAAATTCAATTTTCACTTTAGATGAGCAGTTTTTTTAGAAATTTATATTGGATATATCATAGAATAATATGATCGAAACAATTTTTTGATATCTCGCACAGATTTTTCATTAAAATTTTGCTTGATATATTATGAATCCTGCATATTCATAATATTATATTCATTTAGACAACTCTCTAAATTAGAGTTAACGAAATTGATACTATAAGTTAGTGCTACAACTGTAAATTAGGCTTTTGCTTAACGCTATATTTCGTAGCCACACGTCATAACGGCTTTCAAATTTAGAAAGCATCGCTTCCCTTTCTTTCAATGATGTGAAAGATACAGACTTAAATATTCTCTTCAAAATACAAAACAACCTCACCAAAATTAGCAATAGAACAGCAATAACACTGTTCTGCATCAAAATCCTGCTGTAAACAAAAATGTCATTTCGTAATATTTTGAGGTGTGGTGAATACGTCAAGAAAGTCAGATATAACAAAATACCAGGCACATATTTTGTTTTGTAAAAATTGAGTTTTGGTCAAAAAAGTGTTCTTGTACTTTGGATTTTGTTTTTGGTGAAAACTTCAGTGAAAGAAATAAAAAGCTGTGCGATTTCAAAGCTATAATTATGCATTTCAACCAGAAAAAGCTTGATTCAAACAGAAAAAACTTTTTCGAGGAATTATGCTACAAGAAATGATTGCTTTTCTAGACAGAAGTCTCCTGCAAGTAATGACACTTGCTGATCCCTTCGGAGAGTTTCCGTACTCTCCGAAACTTCTCTCCAACTTCCCATAAAAGTAAGAAGAAAATAGTATACCCAAACCTTCCATCCGCTCCAGCAACCGATGCACAGCCACAGTTCATAATACATTAATCAGAGCCGATTGGATGTTCGTGATTTAGGGCTCGTAAAATACAAAGCTTAATAGCTTGGGTCAGACTACAACAATGGAACCTCTTGGAAGATGGTGTGAGGATATTTTACCATAGAAAACAGAGTCAGACGTACTGCATTTTTTCATAATGGAGGATAATCATGCATTTTGCAGCCAGGTATTTAATTTTCTCACAAAACTAAATCGCCCTACTAATCCAGAGGAATGGAGGCAAATTAATTAAAAATTTATTGAAATTAAGCTTTAAATTTCAATAAATTTTCTATAATTTTTCATTTAATTAAAAAAATTCAAATTAATTGAAAATTTATTGAAATTAAGCTTTAGATTTCAATATATTCTTCTTACATAAATTTAACTATTTTATTTAGAATATTTAAATCA